>JAMAKW010000122.1:0-81024 GCA_023628315.1 Neopestalotiopsis sp. M2102B
CTCGAGTTCGCTGCTCTCCACAGGATCGAGCCTGTTGTAAGAATCTTTCCAATGACGGAGGCGGGTATCAAGGACGCGATGGACAGTTTGGAAAAGGGATCTGTACACTTTCGTGCTGTCATTAAGCCTGAGCCCATTTCCCATCGTCATTCGAGTGATTGAAAACAGCCCCAGGCGAATCTGGCACTGTCCCAGACTTACGTTCCTCTTTGATAGACCATGGATAAGGATAAATACGTATGAGACCATTCCCTGTCTTTGTCGCATCTATTGCGCTTCTTTCATGAATTAGTTGATTAAACAAAGAAAAACGATTGCTTTGAACTCATGGATTCTATGTTTTTGGTGTTCTGACAGTGACTTGACTACTCTTCCGTACAGACGTTCCTTCATTTATGTGGAGACGGGGAATACTCTTTCAGAGAACAAGCCAGAGCTGTATGTGAACTACATAGGCACCAAGCAAAATCTGACCATTGTGAGAAGGTTCGACAGTGAAGTCATCACGAACTGACATTTCCTCTTCCCCGTTGTGTATTCTATACGATAATCGCACAAGTTACGTAGAGCCGACAAAACTGTCGATGTTTTGTCAATCGTACTTTCGTCCATGTTCATGGTGTTTAGTGCAGCTCAAGAAAGTGCGCGATATGTCCAACACTGACTACCAATTGAAGCTAGAATACTCATGCGTGCTGCGGACCCTTCAAGATGCGACTTACGCCATAGCGGCAACCATAAGGCCAGGCAGCAGATACTGCGGACTTGTTATACTTTTGATAAGCAGCATATAGGGATGTCTTTAATCGGAAGGGATGCGTTCGGGCGTCGCATGCAAGTTTGACCATTGTTGACGAATACCGCCCACTGCTCTCGAGACCTCGGCGCTAGTGCGTATGGAGACAAAGTCCGGCTCCGTCTGTCGTTTGCAAAGTGTTCTCGTCCAAATGCCCGTCGTGGCTAGACACCTCATATGCGGAAGCGTCTCTGGATATCGGAAACGCGAGAGTCTTAAGTGAAGCAGAAGTGATCACGACATCTGATAGGTCGGCAAGAGATGGTTAAAGAGCTCCAGCTGATGCATCAGTCTCCACACTTTTCAACGAGGTCACGGCTTTGATGATTCCGTGACGTAGACGTTGCTCAAAGACAAACTAGTGAATTGGGTGTCAATACAGCTTGCTTCTCCTGTTCTTGAAATGGTCGCTTCTGCTGATGATTATACAGCCGATTGTTGTTTGAGAATTCCAGTCATTTGTAATCGCAGTGTTGAGATTGCGTCGTCCTGATCACTATCATGACATAAACCGTGCCGCTTTCCATAAGAAGGAAAAGATATGAAGATGAACAATAAGACCACAATATCGAATATATTTACGCTTCCAAAAACTCAGAACTTGAGTACTGTACAGTAATCTCGTAGTTGAACTTATGTTGTAGAGGAATTGGTTCTGCCTCGTTCGAGAGAGAATTAGTACTCTTCTGTGTTGGACTACCCTTTCGTCCTACAGATAACAAAAGTTGTCTTCCGGAATTGTGTGTATATGGCGATTGACAAGCAATTCAGCAAGTGCTTTGGGTGTGAACAACAGTACCTAGTGGGTCTGGTTCAGGTCTGTGTTCAACTTGTTCCAAAACAGAATCTAACCTACCTCCATGGCGGATCCCAAACCGGCATTGCGTAATGAGAAAGCAAGGAACCGGCACCCAGCCAAAACATGCGTCCTTCCTCTTAACTACATTACACACGCATATGATACATCCCCAGAGGAGAAAGGGAAAGACAAGAAGAGAACAGAGCTTCGAGGACAATTAAGTTGAATAAATAGAGGATGCAGAAGGTCCGGGAGAGTACCTGGACTCCCGTCCTGGTGATTCGCTACCAAAGCGTAATCCCTTTGCTGAGGATATCATCTCACCGGTGATATGGGCCTTGTTCTCAGAAATCAAGATGACGTTCTGCGCAGGACTTGATAAAGCTGCATTGTAACACTCATGTGGGAAAATTGGCTGCATACGCGACTTAATAATTGTAAATGGCCTCAGACCATTCGCCATAAATGTTTCTGCCGCTTGTTCAATACCAGATGGATCACCTCTTGGGAATTGTGAAACAAAACGCCATTCGTTATTCTCGCGGGAGACGAAAGTAATCCATGGTTCTCCAAGCCTCAATGGAGACTTTGGAGGAGTTTGGGAAGCAATCTCTCGGCTCGATGCACACCGGATCAGTGTTTGCTCGCTCGTGAGTTGGTTATTATCTAGTTCCTCAGTCACGCAAGCAGAAATCCTGCGGACAAGGGCTAATTCGGATGATCTCACAGACATAGATGAACCAGGAGAGCTGTAGCTGGTACGTCTGTGACTCGGTGCTGACAGCAATGTTTGATGTCGCTCTGTAGTCTCCGTAAAGTCACGGGGTGTTGATCGTCTTGCCAGATTTTGTTGTTGTTCCATCGGCCCATGCTCTTGCTGCCTTCTTTGAATAGATGCGGGCTCAATGGATCGCTGAACGAAGTCTCCGCCAAAGAATGCCAAAAATACACACTTCCTGACAAAAAGCGATGTGACACCTTCTGCCGGACTATGAGGTTGTAGGATTTTGTCGTGGAAAAGATATTTCTTGTTGATCTGATTATCATTGCGGCCAGGACATCCGCACCGATGTCGCGTTTCTCCGCCATCTCTCCAAATATCAGTCTCGTCGGGCTGTTCATGACGTCTTTCAGCAGTATTCATAACCTTCTCGATCTGATCTAGGTAAGACTGAAAAGAATTACCATCATACTTATACATGTCAGGAGGCCGTGCCTGCAGCAAAGCTTTGCGTGCAATCTCCCTTTCCGGAGACTGCTGCTTCAAGCGCAGGATATCATCGTTCCGAAATCCTAGTCGACAGGCTAGCGAAGCAAAGCCGCACAGGACGCTTTCGTTGGCTATTTCCGATCCGACACTGGCAATGCGCCATTCCCCTGAGCTGGCCGATGGGGGCGCTACCTGAGCAAAATGCCTCATCGCATACAGCCAGAGCTGTCGCCGACCTATGTCGAAGCGTTCTTCCAAGGTCAAAAGAGGCGTTGCTTTGATTTCATAGACTGCCTCCTTCTTTTCGACTATTAACTGTGTCTGTGCTGGCGAATCTTCGACTTCGTGAAAACATCGCTGTAGAGCTCGGTATATTGTCATCTCGTTTTGGCTGCCGATGACATACTTTATGTTTCTGGCACAGGGAAGAAGATACTTTGCATCCTCAAAGAGCGAAAAGAGGGAGGGGATGATGCAGTCTACTGTCATGAGGTTTTTCCAAAGGTATTCGCGCTCTGAAAGATCGATACCTCGAAAGATCTGACCTTTTTCGAGGAGAAGCCGTACATTTCGCCTGTCTGCGGGTGAATACTTCGGACACGTCAGTTCCAGAGCCCGCGTAGTGTCGTTGTCCGTACTTTGCATAGCCGTAGTGCTTTCGCCAAAGATCTTTTTCCAAATTGTGTGGATATGATTCAAGTAACTCAGAAGCTCCTATACTTGTTGTCAGTGTGCACGACCTTCGCTGAAGACATTTGCTGACCCACCTCGTCGCATTTCATGCTCACGAGCTTGTTGACTGTGCTCAGCTTCATGCCTTGCCAGAGTCCTGGAATTTCTAAAAGCTTGTCAAAGCCGACTAGAAGTCGCTCATGGGTGAGCAGTTGCTTCAGACATCTCTTCCTAGTTTCAGGTAGTTGAGATCGCCATTGTATTTCGAGATCGGATCTCCCTTCTAGCTGAGAGAGGCGGAGCTGACGATAGAGCTCTCCTTCACTGAGATCACTGAACGTCACGTCCGTCGTGGATGAACCTCCTCCACCACGCATACCCCTACTCTTCCTTACTTGCAATTTCTTTTTGATCATCTCTGCGGAGTTTCTTACAAGTCACACAGGACTTCACTCCTTCTTAGATGACTTGCTCATGACCTTGACTTTGTGCTTTGCTAGGTCGAGATAATCGTTTCGTAGCTCAGAAATAATCTGGTAGTATGATATGATGTATGAAAGTAATTTGGGTATGAAATTTTGACGAAGGAATGCTGCAGGAGCAAGATGACTCTCGCAACATAATTTATATGTATCCGCTATGTGGCCAAGCTCTCAGCTAGTCTTTGACGCGTCTGATTCTGAGACGAGCCAGATGCGGATGTTTTCATTTCCGGAATTTGAAGTGACAGATCAACTTGAGGCTACAGCGATAATCAGAATTGGCTTTCTGGAACTGGGAGTGTTCTGGTACCGTTCTGGTACTGTTCTGGAACTGGGAGTGTTCTGGTATAGTTCTGGAAGTGGAACTGTACTAGGAGTGTTCTGGTACTGTTCTGGAACTGGAAGTAATCTGGTACTGTTCTGGAACTGGGAGTGTTCTGGTACCGTTCTGGAACTGAGAGTGTTCCGGTACCGTTCTGGAACTGTTCTGGAACTATTCGGGAATTGTTCTGGAAAACTGTTCCAGAACTGGGAGTGTTCCGGTACCGTTCTGGAACTGTTCTGGAACTATTCTGGTACTATTCTGGAACTGAATTGTTCTGGAACTATTCGGGAATTGTTCTGGAAAACTGTTCCAGAACTGGGAGTGTTCCGGTACCGTTCTGGAACTGTTCTGGAACTATTCTGGTACTGTTCTGGACTGGAACTATTCGGGAATTGTTCTGGAACCGTAACTGGGAGTGTTCCGGTACCATTCTGGAACTGTTCGTGTTCTGGAACTGCCTCGTCTTTAAGCACGGATGATCCATATCCGGCGCTCACATTCATGTATCCCAACTAGACCCATTTGGTACAGTAATCTGCAAGTACTTCGGCAAATAAAACATTGACGTGATACAGTCTACCACTTTGACCAAAACGGCTAAGCAAAGTTCCGATATAACCAGTGCGGATCCGGTATCATGCCACTCAGGAAGGCTAGGTCAAATATCGAGCAGGCCAGTGATGAAGTCGAACATGAGTGCCGTTCCCCCCTCCACCGGACTATTCCTTGCATAAAATAGTAGATTGATGCCACTTCTTGTTCCAGAACAGCGGGATCAATTTCCCTTGGGATCATTTATAGTGTCGCCCAGCAGAATCGGACAGTTTTCTAACGTCTGTGCTCGAGCTCCGGGACAGCTCAGGCTCGGGCTCGGGCTCAGGCTCAGGCTCGGGCTCAACGCAGGCTCGGGCTCAGGCTCAGGCTCAGGCTCAGGCTCAACGCAGGCTCGGGCTCAAAAGACATCCAGTCCTACGACTGCATCGCTATCTTCAATGAACAATTCTTTCCTTGAGCAACAGCGAATAAGCATTGGGCTGGTCATGGACCGAAAGAATTCTCCGTTGCAAAGGCAGCTTGTATCATGGTACGGAAGAATATTTAATGTTGGTGATGCAAACCATGTCCGGGCAAAGCATATCCTGCTCGTGATGTGCCATTGCGTACAATCTATTGCACCTCTTTCCTCACTTCTTCAACACTTCGTCAAATGCATGTTAAAGTAGCAGTTCGATATTATGTTAAGTTCTTCATCTAGTGTGGATCTGGCGCACGGCGTGAGTATACATGGAACATAGTCTTTGAATAATTTGCATAAACATGCATAAACATAAAAGTGTACATAATGTCTTCATTTTTTGATTTGACAGACTATTAATGAAGTTTCAGGTATGTAGATTCTCAATTCGCACGGTCGTGATCACAAGAACACCAGATACCTCACCATAGAGACCAAAATAGCGGCCCTTCATCTCAACAGCACACTTTGCAGGCATAGAGTGCTGGCCTCCCAGCTACGGTAGACATGCCTCGATTGCAGAACGAGGTTCCAAAGCATTCCAAAGCATTGTCTACATCGCCCTGGTATGTATTTCACTGGGGCAAGAGATACATGTCAGAACGCTGTTTTGTATTACAGATGGAGCCAGAGTGTCGGGTGACACAGAATAGTGTCTCTCTTTTGTCTTTGAGCACGGACGATTGCATATTCGGCGCTGACATCCATGTACATCAGCCAGACCCACTTGGTACTGTAATGTCATCAATCAGTACTTCGGCCAGCCATAGTCACTCAAGCTGACAGTAGAAAATCGCTTGTCAACCAGAGCCGATTTTGGCTGACTGAAGTACTCACGGATGACAGTACTAAGTAGGTCTGGCTTGGGCACGTATAGGTCGGCGCAGAATATGGATCGTCCGTGCTCAGAGACGAGAAGAGAGACAAAAGGCAAGAAGCCAATTTTGACGATCTCTGTACTAGATTTTCCCGTAGTTACTATTCTAGTTCTTCAGCACCCATACAGTGCTGGAAAAGTCTCCGTCCTACACTTTCACTTTTGATTAAAAAGCCCCAAATGGAAGGAAGATATGAACTATATATCACGACAGCAATATGTACTCTTCATACATACCACAATGACGACTAAATTCCTGCATGCCTTGCTTGTGCACCTAAATGATAGTCGTAAGTGAATTTCATGGAGATGTATAAGTGTTAGCGCCAAATGTAGATCGTCTGTGATTAAAGACAAGAGATGAAAGCGATGAGAGGACGGGATTGCTGATTCCATCTGTAACATTTACGCTCGGAAGTCAGCTCATCCCAACTCGATTAGTCTTTGCTCAATATAATTATCATATTTACCACACCCTATTAGCGTAAACTCACCTATTACTTCGACAATACTCTAGATTCATACTGTAAGTATAAGAAAAAACCTATGATGTAGTCATTCCAACGTGTACTTCTAGAGATCATAATAGTGAGATCATAATAGTAACCCTTTCAAATGGACGACATGATACACATAATGTGCCTCCTAGGTCAATCGTAATATATAGCCTATTTTATTAGGGTTTACTCATAACGGTGAGCTGCTCACTATAATTACAGCTAGACAAAAATGTACAGTAATTAAGCGCAATGGTTGTCTATAATGATGAAAATGGAAAGCTTGTTCATGTGGTATGGAAATCAAAGGGCAAAGTGTGAAGCACTATCAACTTGTTGCTTCCTCGGCCGACCACGTTTGCGTTTTATGGGGGGCTGAGAAACATCGTTATGCTGCAGATACGTGTCGTATGCTGCCGTCTCTTCCATCGCTTCTACTGGCTCCCAAGTCAGCTGCTGACTATTGCGCCATTTGACTTGGAGCTGAAGGCCTTGGTTATTGGGTTTAGAGAATCTATGGTTCCGAATCTGCTCAACTGCATACTCCTCATAGATATCTTGTGCGGGATCTTGCATATCGTATTCGGCAGCGCTCACTCCTTGTTGCTCCACAGAAAGTCCAGTCTCAAAGGATCGCTGATGACGTAGACTTTGCCTTCCGTCATCGCGGAGATGTTGAGTTGCACAAGATGCCCAGGCGAATTGAATTTGGAAGGTGGTTTGACCGCCATCGGTGATTCGCTTAAGCACAGCATTCTCCAGTGGCCACTCATCAAACGCCGCGGTCGGCGTTTCCGCGGAACTCTCCCTGTGGTATAGGGAGCGCGAGGACAACGCAGAATTGCCGCTCGAGCGCTTGTGTCGCACATTTAATATTTTGTGCCCAGATGAAATTCTACGACTTTTTCGTTGAGGCTGCTGAGCGTAATCTTCGTCATCTTCGTCTTCGATGCCATCCGTGTCTCCATCGTCGGAGAGAATGCCGACATCCCCGGATGTTAAATGCACTTGAGGATGCGCTATCGGCCGTTTCCTCAAGTTTCGGATGGCCTCAGGCGATCCCTTGTGAGCACAGCCACTTTCACTGAGCAGATCTGATTGACTTAGGTCCTGCCGACCAACGACTTGCTCCAGTCTTGGAAATTGGGGTACGTCACGACTGGAATTGCATAAAGGCGAAATTTGACATCTGTTCGCTACAAAGTCAGAAGGTTTTGACGACGAATTCTGGTGCATGTTGGACACGTACTTGGTTTGGCAGGAAATATCATCAGTCGAATTTGAGAGCCTCCCCTGACTTGAGTTCGCACAGAGGTGCTGTATAGTCTTCGATACAGGCAAAATCGAGTTGAATTGCGGTGTCGCGGTTGTTCCCAAATGGATTGCATGTTCCATCTGTTGTGATCCGGTCTCACTTGGCTCTTGATGTACGAGACTCGAATCTTCAGGTTCAATGACAACATCAGTATCGATATCAAAGCTTTCTCGAACGATTTCTGTTGCGCGAGTTGTCAGCTTTAACGTACTTAGAGCTTGAAAAACGTAGTACGAACCACAATCAACGTCGTTGAACTCTTTATCGATCCGGCTGTCCAAATAGTAGGCGTTGCGACGAGTCGTGGCCAGTTCTTGGCCATCCCCTATTGTGGGTTGATGCTGGATTTGATGAGTACTGTCCGCTTCACTGGAAACACCCAGCCCCCTTGGGATTGAAATATCATCCAGATTCATTACCGAAGACACATCTTTGGTATTTGACTTGTTGCCATTCTGTTCTTCATAGTACTCGTTCGTCAGACGAGGAGAATCTGGCAATTTCCATGACTTGGTGATACGAGCTGACTCAATTGCCGACCCATTTATGACAGCTGGTAGATTCTGGTCTGGCACATCTCGCCGTGATGCACACAAATCTAGTGTCAGTATTGGATTGCCTGGAGAAGCTGGAGGTCGTCGCTGATGATGAGAGACACCTGGTTGGTCAGTGTCTGGCTTATCAATGGATGTAGCTCCTCCACTTGATACTGCGTGTCTGTTCTCTTCTTTCGACTCAATAACGGGGTAATCTACATATTTAAAAAATTAGTAGTGCCTTTATGCCATGATACTTCAAAATACATACGACATGTACGAGTACTGTTGAACTCTACTTCTTGATTGTTGTTTTCGCATAGCTGGTCAAACAATGGAGGCGATGCGATGGACCGACTGTCAAAGAGACTGTCGAACGACTCGCTGGACCGACTATCGAAAAGACTGTCGAAGTCAGATTCTTCATCACTGGGTACCATGAAATTTTGATGTGGTGTCTCGCTCGTGGGCTTCTGGCTCGATGAGACTTCCATGGTAGGAAACAGACGCAAGTGTTGGAATTACAGAGTTCGAGGTATGTTTGTGATGATAGAGGAACACAGTTCTCAGATTGAGGTTGAATAACGATATATAATTGAGTATCACAGACTGAAATTTGGAGTGGGAAAGGAGACGATATTAATAACCCGTCCAATATGAATGATGGCCACAAGCTCTCTCCTACGTCCAGACCTTCTCTATCTAGTGAACCGCGCTGGTATGAGCCCGGTTCGGCCAGACCGAGCACAAATCTCTCGTTTCGTATATCTGCCAATAACAAAAATGCCGCGAGAACACGAAGGACCCGGAAGTAGGCTCACCTAACCTCGGTATTTTGGTTCGTTTTCCCACGAATCGTGTGCCACGCATGGGGGGCTGCGGTCCAGAATCTCGCCATCGCCATGCCCAGAATCGACTGATTGATGTCTCAGATGATAAGCACCTCCGCCCGTGACATACTACTGCATGACCTCGTATTCTTTGATCCATGCTGTCTTCGCACACAACCAATCGCCGACCGAGCTCGCATCAATGATCATCTACCGAGAGACGTCTAGAAGCGCTGATCTCCACCAGGCTCATACTTACCACGTCATGCGAATCAGCTCAGTCTCCTGATGAACCTCTTTCGCGTCGAAATCGCTTCACCCTAGGCGGAGGCTCAGACAATCTCGGTCACCCCGGCTGAGACCGAGAACTCGTCATGCTTGCTTCGTATTCAGCTCCCGCGATGCTAAGAAGATCAGCTGACGGTCGGATTGACGACGATCTGTCTAGGCAGACTAATAGCTTGCAGATACGAGCTTCACCGCTGTGTAATCGAACAAGGTCAGAGAGACGTCCAGACGTAACGTTGCTTGCGGCAATTTTGCGATTGGTCAGGATACGTGATGGAGTTACAAGTGGTGTGACGAATCCTTGAAGGGGAGATTGAAGTGGCTCTGAGCCCTGATTGACTAGGTTCGCTGCAATGGGGGATGAGCTCGAGACCCGCGAGTCAAGCGTACGGTGGCATGTGCGCTTTCGATTAAACTTGGGAGACCAGAGTCAAGCTCAGCTCAGAAGAGATGCCGGAAGAAACAGAAGCGAGCCAAGCATGTTTGCGAAGCAATTCGTGGGGAGACCAGACGCCGGGCGACGAAAGAGCACCTGTTCATGAATATCATCGAGGGCCGGGACACATGAAGGAAGAATGGATCATGAGCCGAAATGAGACACAAGGGCACAGCCGCGAAAGTTGACAGGAAAGAGGGGGCGAAGAAGATGAAAGTGAAGTCGAGGGTACAAGAGGGCGACAGACGAGGGGACGGCTCTATATATGCTACGGCGTAAGAGGCAGTGCGATTGCAGGCCAATGACAAAAAGCGGCGAGTGGGGCTCATGCCCACGCTTGACCTGATGCAGACGGCGCCAAACCCGGCGCAGGCAGCACCGTGTTCCATTTTACAATAGAAATCTTCCTTTTTTATTTCCCCTTTCGGTATACCAGCAGTTATTTTAGCTATTTTAGCTAAAATATCGAAGCTAGGGTGGCCAAGGACTTTGTGCCATCGTTCCGTAGCTATAAGGAAATTCGAATTATGAGTTAATTCGATTTCTTTAAAATCCGTTATTCTATCGGATTTCATTACCGATTCCGGTTCCGGGTAAGCCGCGTCAAGTATACGGGCTTTTTCCACTATTTTTAGTGGATTTATAGCTAGATAAGCTATATCGGGTTCAGGTATATATGCTACGTAAAGGAAGAAACCACGCTTTTCTTATTTTAACGTAGCAAACGGACGATTCTTAAAATCGTACAATTTATTCCCGCTTATAATACCACCTTTTTAGTAATAAAGCTGGCCGGACATAATATTTAGCGGAAATTCCGGGATATAAAATACGTTTAATAACGTAATTTTACGAATTTCCCGGTTGATTCGGAATGGAAGGATGATTTTTCCTATTCCTTTTGGAACTACTTTTCCACCACTTATAATAATCGGTGATAAATCCGATTTTACGGTTAATTCAGCGAATAACCGCTTATCATTCGCAATATGCTTCGAAGAACCGGTATCGTATAGCCACTAGTCTCGTGGAACGGTACTTAGTTTCCGTTTATTCGGAATATCCGAAAAAGAATAAAACGATTCTTCTTCGGTGGTTTCTTCGGTATCGTATGGTGGTTTTCCTCGATTTCTTGACTTATTCGAGGAGGATGTGGATAAAGTCGAAGTATTCGGCTTATTCGACTTATTCGAATTATTCGGTCTATTCGAATTATTCCACCTTTTCTTATTTCCGCTTTTGGATTCCCGTCGATTCTGATTGGTCCGGGAATATCGGGAATTATTCTTATTACCCATAAAATAAAAATTTCCCATTACCGAATCTGGGTCCCGTCGGTTTTCGTCTAATATATCGGTTATTAGACTTTCCAGGGTAAGGGGGTCAAGTAACCGTAAGGCACTTCGTTAACGATCAGCCCATATAGGGTAAGCTAATTAGAGGGCGGCTATAAAGATCGTCTTTTAATCGATATTATCGATTTTTGCCCTAACGTTTAAAAGCTTCGATAAATAGCTTTTAAAACTGGAAATAAACTCGTTTAACGAATTATAATTCTCGAATTTTATAATATAAAATTCGAGGTAAAGCTGCTATCGAAGGACGGGACCGGTGCCTTAATAAGCTGATTATAAAGTCGATAGAGCCTTATACGGATTAAATTCATCGAAAATCAAATTTAACGGTTCGTTCGTTAAGTTTTAACGAATCAAAAGCAACGCTTAGGCTTTTTATATTTCGGTTATACCGATATACGTTTCAGGTTTTTCGAAAAAACCGTCTATACCCAGCAGCTTCATATATAACTATATAGTGGATTTCCACGTATTCCAGTTATCCGAACCAGAGAATTTCTATTTCTCCGGTATTTGGCAACCGGATAAGGCACGTATAATGCCATCTATTTTGCCTGATTTTTCCCGTTATAACGATATATAAATCGTTTAAAACGGTAAAAGATTCGTCGAAATAAAGGTAATAACCTTTAAATATACGATAAGGTATCGTATAAATAATCCGTAAAACGGGTAATACTGCTTTCCTAATACAGCAATCGGCTATTATAGCGGAGTTCCGGGGTCTATACTAAGCGATTTATAGCTCGTCCGGGAGTGCGGCTATAATTTTCGATTTTATACCTTTTATTAAGGTATACAGCCTATAATGCAGTATAATCTAGTATATTGCTTATAATCGGCCACTATAACGGGTTTCCGAAACTTAAATAATTAACCTTTTAGCCGTTATATGGCTATAACGGGTAAGGTTAACCGTTCCGGGCTTAGGATTATAATTTTCGATTATAAAATCCGGTATCCAGGTATAGTATTATACCGGACCGGGCTTATAACCTATTTTAAAGTTTAATTAGGTAATTATATATTTTAGGCATAGGGAAGCGTTTAATTATAGGATTCGTAAAATCGTCTAGTATAGGCTGAAAAACGTGGTTTTATTAAAGCTTAAGGAGAAAAAGAAAATAAACTAATTATAAATAAAATAACTTCCTTTTATACCCATAAAATTAACTAATAAGAACATTCTGGAATATATTATTAATTAAGTTAATTTATAATCAAGTTAATTAATAATACGATTAATTTATAATCAAGAAAAGTGGTGGAATACTATAGAAGATACTTGGGTGGGGCTACCCTATAGTATTGCCACCGCAATGGCCACCATTTAGTGGGGTTTTACCGCACGTTAAAAATATCGTCAATAACCGATATCTTTACAGCCTTTATAGCTATTATAACGATATAACATGCGTTATAATGCTATTTTTATGCACTATCCGATGCTATATAACATCCGTGCAATAAATAGGAAATACCAGGTTTATTTTAATAGGAATAAGCAAAATAAACTTAGCCTTTTATAATCCCCTAAATAGCGCCTAAGCTATTACATTAGCGTTTATCGCGTTATCGAAAAAAAAATTATTACGAAATAAAGCTTAAAATTATATATTAAATAACGCGCCTTTTAGCAAAAAGCCTTTACGCTATTTTATTCGAAGCCTAAAATTTTTTTAAAAATCTAAATTATTAATAATTATCGCTTTACTAAATAGCGCACTTATTTTAATGCCGCCGATTTAAAAAATATCGGTAAAATAATTAATATTTTCGAATATTAAATCGTTATTTTTAAATATTATCGCCGACTTAAAACGTGCTTTATCGAAATATAATAAAAAATCTTACGTTTTGCATTCGGTAAAAATAGCACTTAATTCCGCTTTAATATAAATAATTCCTATTTCGGTCGGGTTCGAAACGTAAATTAGGCGTAATTTTATTATATAAGGTTTTTAATTATACCGATATATATACGATATAATATCTTTTAGCCTTAATTTCCCCTAAAAATCTTCCACTAATATAATTTTATGCCTAAATGCCTTTACCGCTTTTATTTCGTAATAATTAATATATCCGCTTTAAGCGGCTATAATAGCCTTATAAAGCCGCAAGCAAAATTTAATTATTAAAATATTAGCTATTATTCCGCTAATAACGAAATATATAATAAATACGGGGGTTATCGTTTTTTATTTAATAATATTTTCCGCATTTTTCGTATAAGCATTTTCGCCGTAAAAATCTTTTAGCATTATAAAAGCTTCCGCTAAAGCTATTAAAATTTACGGGTATATATTATTATTATAATCGTCTCGGAAAATATAATAATCCATATCGTTTTTAGCGGGCTAATAAATTATATAATAATAAATTTTATTAAATCTTTTAATTTAGCTTATGCGATCGTAAGCGTCGCTTTATTATAAAAATTAAAACGCGTTTAAATTCTAATTTATCGAGGCTTATAAAAATTTTTAATATATATTCCGTATTATAATAATATAGTAAAATATTTATATATTTTTAATAAATTATTTAATATAGCCGCTTCGCCTTAATTTTAGGCGTAAGCCTTTTATTTAAAACTTAATTTATTTACCGAAACGGATTAGCAGCTTCCGCGTATTCGCTTTAATAGCGTAAATTAATCCTTTTTAAAACGATTTATAAAAATAATAGCCGTTTTAGGTAATTTAATATAAATACCCTATTTATCCGCTCGCTTTTTTTAAATCCGCTATTATAGCCTAATTTTATATACGTAATATAATATAAATTATAAATATTACGCTCGGGCTGCTTATAAAAATAAATTTATATAACGGAAAAAAGCTTTATAAAAAAGCTAAAATTATAAAATTCGTAATTTTATTTAATTTTACCTAAATCTCCCGTTATATTATATAATAAACCTAAAATCGAAATTAGTTTAACTATAATTCTTTATTGCTTATAAAAATAGAACGGTTTACGAAATAAAATAAAATTTAAGCGCAAAAGCAGAATTCGGTATATAAACCGCAATAATACCTAATTCGAAATCCGTAAATAAATCGAGCACGCTTAGCCCTTTATCGGGGTTATTATAATTCGAAATTTTTTTTAACGATAAAAACCCGGAGAACCCGCGCCGTTAGCCCGCCTGGTATCGGGCCTAAATAATATTTTATATTACCTTCTCTATATAAATTATAATTTTATATAATACTAATTATATAGCCTTAATCCCTAAGTTAAAAGAAGAATTTAGCTTTAATGCCAACACTACAGGCAACTTGGGGATTGGTATTGCATTTCTATGGTTATAAACGCTAATGTCGTATAGATTGGCACTTGCTCGAAGACTTGGATTGGGGAAGAACATCAGGGTGTTGGAGATGAATAAAGTGAATAAAGTGATCCCCGCATTAATCAGCAAATTTGACCTTGAGCTACATGAACCGGAGAATATGTCTCGCGAGAACTGCTGGGTAGTCAAACAAGTTGATCTATATTGCGAACTTGAAATAAAGTAGGGCTCCCAATTGAAATCGGTCCATGATGCCTATTTTGGAATAGTTACAATCCTTATATTAAAAGATTATAACATTATATATATGGAGAACGATATTTCTAGGATTAACCCCCTCCCTTAAAAGCACGATAACGAGAAAAAACCTCCTTCGAATCCCTTTTTCACGAATCTGTAAGAATCTTAAGCGCGCAGCAAAATCCGTCCAAACTTTGATCTAAGAAACGCCTATAAGAATATACGTCATTTCTGCGCCGGTACGAAACATACCTCGGATAGTTATACAGAGCTCGAACTTAGGTCGTAATCAGCAATATACATGCCGCAAAAGATCAGATCTGCCTCCTTATACGGGGCCCTTATAGTCTCGAAAATACCAAATCTCAGCGCTATATCTTTCCATCCACTAAATATGGATATATAATATGACTATGGCAGGCTGAATACGGCATCCTTTTCATCGGGGTTATAAGTATCGGCCATATAAATGCAGCCGTGAGACGAACGTATAGGCAGATTGCGCATTGCAGGCTTAATGCGTTCGATAAGCTAGCGCTCTTCAATTAATTATAAAATCGGTAAAAAGTAATTGCAATACAGCAGATAAATTCTTTATTTTACCTTATATTTAGAGATCTTAGGATTACTAAGAATATTATTAATACCCCATTTTTGGCCGGGCTTTGCGGGTTTATCCGATGCTAAAGCTTAAAGAACTCGTCCCAGTAAGTCCGGTTTAGCTTTAACGAGGCATCCCTTTATTTTATCTAGAAGCTAATCCCAGGCGCCCAAAAATACTTCCGCCTCGACCAAGCCCTCCGCATAAGCAGAAAAATAGATCGAAAGCAATAGCTTTAAGCCGTCGGGAATATGCTCACCTGCCGACTAATCATCGAATAATTAAGGATATAAAGTGCAAATAACATTCTCGGTAAAGCATCGCGGTGCGGCCTTATTGCGATCAAATGCGAATTCGAGCAAGTTTTCAAATCGATCTCGCATTTCGAACAAAAACGAACGGCCAAAGAGATTTCTCTTCGGAATCGTGCGGCTCCAGAAGCGAGTAACTACCCCGAAAAAAGGCTTAAACTCCACCACGAGCAGCCCAAAAGAGATCATGATTCTGGGTACGACCAGCCTCGATGGCTCTTCCGTCCGGAATAACGATCTCCATCTTTACATCTTTACAATCCATTCCGTGATTATCGCTCCCCAGCCTCTCATAAAAAACCCCCGCCCACCTGTGAGGCAGAAGCCGCCCAGGGCAACGTCTGGGGCATGGCCAAATGGGAAGAAACGACTAAGGCGGTCGAGCAAGCGTTAGCGTATATGGCTAAAAGGCGCACGATAATAGCAGCCTATTTATAGTAATTCACAAGTCAGATGAAAAGCGAATTTAGCTGCTGAGTGCCGAGTTCGAAGACCGGTGGCGGTGCTTAAGAAAGATGAACCCAATCGCTATGATATGGCTGATCTTAATCCGATATCCAGAGCAAATATATCCTTTAGTAGTGGAATACCTGAATTTTATTTGCTTTTTAGCCGAGAAGGATATCCTAATTTCACTATTACTACTTGGAGAAGACCAGGAGACGGAAGACGAGGCAGTCGGGATTTTGAGAGGGTATGCGTTTATTCCGGTTCGAGAGCAGGGAGATGTGTTTGATATTTATCGCTTGGTGCGGCTAGCGACACGAAATTGGGTCAAGTAGGAATGGGATTTTTAATATACTAAAATAATAAAGCGAGTGGCTAAAGTGTATCCATATCCGAAACACGAGAACCGACAGATGTGAGTGGCATGTATGTTATATGCTTAGGTAGCTTTGGTCGAACGTTAGCAGTGTGTGGATAGATAGATTGAGGCGAATTTCTTTCTCGTAACGGCGAAAAGTTGCGATATATTTCGCAAATACTAACAAGCCGAGGACATGCATCGAGAGGCATTGGAGCTGAAGAAACTGGGATTGGGGGCAGAGCATCCGTTGACACTTACTAGCATGAATAATCTGGCTAGTGTGCTTAATAATCAGGGGAAGTACGAAGAGGCAGAGGAGATCTCTTAGGATACTCTCCTAGTTTAAAATACGAGTGCTAGGGCAGGCCCATTTATTAAATTTACGAATTATTAGGGATTTTTAGTAATTTTTAGCAACTAAAGCTTAGGATATTTTAGGAGAAGCCCCTGAAGAGTCAGGAGACGACGGGAATATTGCCGTAAAGTTCGATTAGTTATAGAGAAAATTGGTATATTTGCCGTTTGCGACTGGGAAATTGCTATTAAATTGCGTTTCCCATGTTTCCTCGTAGCTATTTCTTTCTGGAATTGGAAAATATTGCTATGCTTTAGATTCCAAATCCCCGATCTAAGAAACTATTAGCGAGCGAAGTTGTCTATTTCGTGCATTTTATAGTAAGCGTATGAAATACTTGCTAAGGACCTAGATAGCATTAGACCCCTTCTTTAGTATACGGCGATACTGTGCTCTACTGTTGCTGAGATCCGTTAGGTATAAATATAGGAGTGGTTCGTAACCTTTGCTGATAAAGAAGGTCCCAAGATAATATGCTTTTGTTATCCCTGATAACGTCCGTGCGGGAAAGATGAAGATGCTCTCCACGTCTGGCTGGCTTGTTTTCGAAATTTGCGGGACGATACTCTAATGTCCCCACGCTCGCTACCCTGTCCGGGATATTGAATGTTGCGTTCCTTTTGCGTTTCTAGTGTCCTATCGGTAATATACTATCGAGAGTTCGATAGAGGGTCGATACCTATCGCTAGATATAGAAAAGGCCTCGATGCATGACCGATGTACGGAACGAAGTACGACCCGCTATCCGCGCCTGAAATGTGGCTACGGGTTCGTGTCGCCTTAGGCGCGAATTGCTCGCTGGGGAGGGGGTAAAGCGTTTGTGACCGTGTAATGTTTTTAGAGCAAATGCCACCCGAAGTGACCAAATATTTTTGTAATTTTGTTAGGCGGCCTCCGAGATTCACGTTGCTAGTGGAAAGTACCACGCTTTAGTTGTCCGAGATGTCCGAAATGTCCGAAACGTCCGAAATATCCGAGTTGTGCACTAATTTCACGGAGATGGTAATTTGAAACTAAAACGTGGTGGCCGAGTGGCTGATCCCATATACGACTCGACATCCGACCTATGGCACCGCAGGCCTGCGCAGGTTTCCGTCTATTATAACGAATTTGGTGATGAAAACTGGCCGCGGTAGAATTGCTCAGCAGAATATTCGAAGGAATTGCGATATAATGCTGCCAGATCGCGCGTCGGAAATAAGGACTAAAGTGAAGCGTTTAGCGCCGGATAGCAACTTTCGAGAACCCACCGCAAAACGCACTAAGTCCCATAGAACGAACGCAAACTACCATAATGGCCAGAGCCAAAACGCCGAAAAGTCACCTCGAGCCACCGACGAAACCTTAACGACCGAAAGCCGTCCAATGCGATTATGCCTTGCGATATCACCCTTTCCCAAGTTCGGCCATCCTACCGCCTCTGAATGCGAGCTAGCATACCGATTTCTGAAGGAAATGCACTAAGGTGATGTCGAGGAAGAATACAAGGATTCTGGCTTTCCCACTTGGATCTCGTTTGTTCTTGATTGTACGATCGTCGCGCTTTTTAGCTAGGCTATAAGTTGGAGTAACGCAAAACGCGCTATGAATAGTATGATATAAATATACGGCTTAATTTTTGCGTACGATGAAATAATTCTTGGCGGGAGGGAGAAGTTGCAGGAGACTTTACGGTGCGGTGGGCTTTACGTACGAAAGTCCATGGTTATTATGTCCATCCTGCGCGAAGTTAGATAGCGCCACGGGGCGTGGAATTTGAACCATTTTTTCGATTTTGACGATGATAGGGTTAGAGAAGAACTTATCTTATACAAGTACGTGGGCCCAAAATCTGCCTTTGTAGTGATGAGTTGGTGTTTGCAAAGAAATACTTTTACCGTCGATAGATATGTTTACCGGATTGCAGGTTTGTGGGATTGGAGACCGGAGAAAGCGAGAGTCGAAATGACGCAGGCGCACCTGGATGCATTTATTCCCCGCTATTTTAAATCCGATCTTTATTTTTTGTTTATCGCTCACGGCCGCGTGTGCCTAGCTTGCCGTAGTGGTAGCCGCGGAACGGAAATATGCCGAGTTTTTGGATAGATTAAAGGGCAGCTAAAAGTCGATGGTAGACGCACCGAATACGAAGGAAATACGTAAGAGCCTGTTGGGATTTATTAATGTTTATGTGACCGCAAGAAGAAGGGGTTTTATTACGTGACGTATAAGGTCGGCAGGACAAATTTAAATATTAGAGCGTCGCAACTATTTTTGAGAAGACCCATACGGTAATTAGCAAAGCACGTTCGACGGAGGAAATAAGAGACGGAATTTTCTTGTCGGCGAAGGGAGGAAAGGTGGGCGGGGTATCTCCTTAGGCTCTTTACTATTACGCCGGGTGAATTCGGCATAGGTCGATGAAGAATTTAGTATATAAAGGCCACGATTTGCTTACGTGGAGAAAGCGAAGGCATTTTCTCCATTTTTTTCTCATTTATAATTCAAGCATTATAAAAAGATAACCCATACCCTTACTTAAGCATATTTGAATGGACCTCGACGCATTCCGTCGTTTGCCCGGCTGATAATGGGTACCCGGATTGTCTACTTACGTATTGGGCCTACGTATAAGTGGCAGGATGGGGATAAGGCAGTAGTACGTTGGAATGTTAGTAACTTGATACGCACGCAACTAGCAAAGGCGATGCGTAAGAGGGGATGGGCCGGCTGAGGACGTCTCGTTTTCCCTATATGCGTATCTGTGGTAGAATGCGGACGAGGCTATCCGAGGACTTTGTTGGTATAAGTAAGTAGCAGTGCACTTAAGGTTATCCAAATATGTTGAGATAGCCTAATAGTCGTGGCAGGTCCCCCTGTTTCGGAACAAGAAGGACCCGCGCACCATATCGCAGATATGAGAACCGGGATTGGCAAAGGAGATTTGCGCCTTATATAAGCCGACTGAATCTCTGGCCACGAGCTTTAGCAGAATAGACGCAATTGCAGAATCCATAACGCGAGTTTTGTCGTCGCTGTTCAAGTATAGTGAGGAACTGTGCAGGCAATCGCAAGAATATCGTCTTGCTACACAGAGCCTTAAGGCGCAAGTATGCCTGCTCAAGAATAACAATCACGATCTACAAAGCAGCAATGCCGAATTATATAGGACCGATATCGAGCTTCAAAGACATATTCACTACCTATACACATCCAATACTACATTGGCCCACCAGCGCGGTCAACCACCACTCACTATTACACCTGAATCGCGAGCGGTGGAGACGGACTAGAGCACGAGGGCAAAGGACCATAACCACAATTACTTTCGATCAAATTACGATAGCTGAGTTACATTGCGCTTGACTGTGCAGTACAGATGGCTATGGCGATTAAATAATCTATCTCGAACCAAACGACCTACGTAGTTTTCCTACCCATTTTTCACGCCAAGAAGAATAAGATACAGGCTCTTACAACTGCAGTATGGGATTTCGGTAATACGAACGAGAAAGAATTTCAATGATATGGGCTCAGTATGCATTCAAGAATCAACGGCGCGAGCGCAATTATGCTGTCTCTGACGCCCGGATGTGTCTAACGAGTTGTGTGCAAAGTCGGAAGTGAGATGTACTGGGTATTGGTAGGGTCGGTCCGGCAGACTCGTTCTGCCTCGAAAATACAGGTCATAAACTGCAGCTTGCTCCTGTCGAACGAAGAGTATCTATCTCAGCAGGACGGGGAGTTTCTTGAGGCGTCATTTGTATCGATCCAATCTGCGTGGTTTAAAAATTGCAACTCGACGGTGTTCATCTATCATGCTTCAATGATTCACGTATGCCATATAGCTCTTCACAAAGTTGGAGGAAACTACCTCCTACTAAGCACGAGATGTCAACACTTTGTTATCGATCCCCATGCCGCACGAAGGGTGGCCAACACAATACGAGAGGCTCTATAGCATTCTCTAAGAAGAAATTGCCTTATTACTACTGTAATAGAAATTGTTCAATATAGCTACTGGCATATGGTTTCGATCGAAACAAATCAATATCATAGATGCCAAAGGAGATCAGGGACAGGAGACGGGATGTAGGCGGTCCCGGGAGTGCAGCCCACGAGGTGGCTTATAACGGTATGGATATGGAGCATCGTATATACTTTTGGTATGACGAGTGTCCTTAACTTGCATGTTCATTATAGTTCTTATATTTTTTGGCTGCAAAGAGCTTAAAAGGTTCTTATGGGTTGCAAGCATTCTCGACGGTGCCCATGTTAGGGTAGTCCCAAAGTCGCAGAATTAATGGTTTTTCCACTACTACGTATTGAAGACTCGATGGCAAGTGAAGCTGAACGGGGGTAGCTCCCTATATTTAAGAGCGGCCATAATATTTCTATTTTTCGAGGTTAGCGGAGCTTAGACCATGGTCCCGGCGGAATAAGGCGACAGAATCTACCACAATGTTACAACACAATACAAAGTGCGATACCAAGAAGCGTTGGAAGATCTTATCTCTTACGTCCCAGCCGTGCCAGACTATTGACGTTGGCTTGGTCACCCTAAGGACTTATCGTGCGCACGAACTGCATTGTGTATGCATAAAAGTCGATAGATATGGTAATGGCTGAGGCTTATAAGAATGCAAAGGCTTTAAGACGACGGCCGCTAACGACGGTGCGAAGTTTTTAGTAAAGCTGAATAGTGTTTATTTTACCCTTCCGTCTCACTAGCGTGTGCGGATTTAACTGCTTGGACTGGTTGCCACCGTCGTGGGCCTGTTGGTGGCGCAGGCTGCTTGGTTTGACGGTTTAATGCAATTTTTTGATGAAGCTGTAGATAGGTTAGTGTCGCAATAGTGCAATAAAGCCCCGCGGCAGTCCGCAAGTTCGGAAGTCTTAAGCCACGAATTGGGACGACACGTTTACGTACCTATATGCCACAGCATCGAGCTGATTTGGCAATTACCTCCACCCTACCGATTGCGTAGCCAAGGCTTTAGTTCCTTTTTATGCAGCGTCTTTATCGATGTGTTTTTGTAGGGTGGGAAAGTTATCGCCAACTTCGATATATCGGTAAGCCGTAGTGCCAAGCCTCGGTCGTGCGTCTCGAGAATAGGGAGAAGCCCGCTTGTTAATAGTTGTGCTCGTATAGCCTCAGCTTTCGTGGAGGAAACGCGGTCGGTGCGGCAGGCGTTGCGTCTTAGGTTGTGCGCGTGTCGATCTTATTCGTAGGCGTTTTATTTTGCCTGATTGAGTAGTTCGGTGCGCGCCGCCCTACCTAATTATGCTTTTATTGATACGAAAGACTCTAATGTATAACGTTTATAGCTTGCTTGGAAAGGGTTTATATTGTACGATACTAATACAGACTTAATCTAAGGAGCGTGCATATATATCCCACGCATTTTTCTAATATTGTATTTGCTAGCTTATAGTGGCTCCCGAAGTTAGGATTATAGCTATAGAATAAATAATATGCAGATACCGAGCAAATAAGAGGGGACGAGTGATGAGATAATCGTTTTGGCGCGGCTGCTCATCCCCGGCCGTGGAGATCCCATATAGAATGCGGCTGTCGTTGTCTCGACCACGTTTGGGAAGATTACCTTTATTGGCCCGTAATGCAACTTGCCTTAGCGACTGTGTTCTGCACCTTAGATTAGAGTTGCGTATCTTTTACCTGGGCTTTGGGATTGTTATACTTATTTCGCGGGCATTATTAAGGTCGATTTCCTAGGTAAGAACCCAGATTCGTTCCGCAAAATAGTGTATATTGCTAATGCTAGCTTCCCTCCTAGATATGATTTAGATTCATCCCGCTATTTGTGGTGCAGCTATCGCTCGTGGCTTTTATGATATATTTATGGCAGGCGTTATAAGTGTACGTGACGTTGGGTCGTTTGCGATAGAAGCGCACGTGGCTGTAAAGGCTGGATTATTACTAGGCCCGTCCGTTTTCGGTGCCGGTGGCTGTATCGGCATTACGGGCGGCAGTAGCGATGCGATTATTTTACCTTTGGATTTTGTGTATGCGATATAAGGTGTGTATTATACCAAATTTTTGCCGGGTACCAGTTGTCTTGTGTTGGCTGATGGTCCCGATGAGTGTCGCCGAGCTGTTCGGCAATAGATACGCCGCGGTGCCTTGTGCATTAAGGTCATTACTACTGGAGGAGTTATGTCGACGACGGATAATCCAGAGTACCGCTAATATTTTGATGCTGAGCTTGATGCCATTATGGAGGAAGCCAAACTATAGCACCGGGCTATAGCGGCACACGCTTATGGTATAGCTGGCATTATTGCTGCAATTAAGGCTGGGGCTACGACGATTGAGCATGGCAGCTATTTGACAGAAGAAGTAACGGAGCTTATGAAATCTCGCGGGATAACCCTAGTGGCGATAAGATATATTGTTGAAGCCGGACTGCGAATGTTTGATAAGTTACCGGCTCCTATTGCAGCCAAAATGGTGGCTGTAGCGAACCAGCACCTGGAGTCGTATAAGTTGGCCGTGCAATTAGGGGTGAAAATTGCGCTAGGAACCGATATATGTAGTTCGAATCCTATAGAGGAGATATTTTATGGGAAGAATGCAATTGAACTGGTTTGGGTAGTGATAAAAGCAGGCATGACGCCTTTGGCCGCGATCGAGGCGGCTATTGTAAACGCCGCCGAAACCCTGGGCCCATAAGCACTTAAGAAAGGGATTCTTTAGGTTGGATGGGACGCAGATATGATTGCTATGGATGGGAACCCCTTGGAAAGAATTTAGCTATTTTTTGACCCTCGAAATGTTAAGTTCGTTTGGAAAGAAGGCAAGATGGTAAAATCGCCTAGCGATTCCTTTTGGCCGCTACCGCTGGAAGATTTGGGCGGGTGGAATATTGTTAATCACGTTAAGTGTGCTGGGTGTGGCTAGCTATATTAATTGAATGCTATAAGTTTGGGCTGGTATTATATGCGCGGCTCGAATTTGCAATAGAAAAATATATTAGGGACTTTAAGTAACTAAAATATTTATATGATAGGCAATGTGCAGAGAAATTGTGATAACGAACTGCCTACCTAATTCCTTGTCTAGGAGAGCAAATGTCACGCTCTAGCATGTGGGACTTATTGTTTATTAAATGTCGGAGGTATTGACTCGAAGCTCGCCTATGGATGTTTTAGGCCCTGATAGCTATTTATTACCCCTGGAAGTGTGGGGTAATGGCTGTTATTATGTTATTTATTTTATTAGCCAGATTTGGAGGGATGAGCCCCGCTCGTCTTCCTGTAAGGTGGCAGGTTCGCATGAAAGACGCATAAAAGAGTGATTGTTTTATATCAATGCCTCTGAAAATCAGAGACGTTGGTATTATTTACGCCCATGATTTATTAATATGCCACGTAACCTATTAGAATTATCGAGTAAATTAAAGGAGAATTTGAGGAATGTGATAAGGATAAGAGGTGCTTGCGCCGAGTGCCGGCGCCGTCGCCGTAAAGTGAGTCGAAATAATAAAGCAATCCCTTGTGTTGGGAAGCTTTCCTCGATTGATATTCGATGCCCGTCCAGTGTGACTTGCAAAGGCCCAGTTGCCGGCGTTGTATTGCGAGTAATA
The DNA here is from genome assembly GCA_023628315.1 of Neopestalotiopsis sp. M2102B. Lineage (NCBI taxonomy): Eukaryota > Fungi > Ascomycota > Sordariomycetes > Amphisphaeriales > Sporocadaceae > Neopestalotiopsis > Neopestalotiopsis sp. M2102B. The sequence continues at coordinate 24,636 of JAMAKW010000122.1, forward strand.
GCACCTGCATTTATGCTGCAATAGTGCTTGAATTTCGTGATTCGATAGTTTGGGCAGCGCAGAAGGTGGTAGCAGCTAAAGCGAAGAGTCGCGCATCGCACGCAGTGTCTAACACTAAGTCAAATACCTCGATATGCGACATAAACCCAGAGACCAACGCTATTGCAGATTGCCACCTAAAGCCCGCCTCGTTATGCGTTTTATCCGGCAGAGCAACGGCATCGCCATAAGCTTTACGCATAACCCCCATAAATGTGTTAATATATAGTGGAAGTCCTTATTCTGTTAGTCCGGAAGAAGTTATCGCGAATGGACTCGATACGATGGATTGGAACGGTGAAATAGATCTGACCGATCCGCTGTGGATAATCAATTGCATTGGTTCCGCTTCTGGGGAAATTGAATTGCCGTTTGGAGGCTCAAATTTTATGGCCAGCAACTCTGATCACGTATGCAGCGAAAGTATGCAGGAACTTGACATTAACCAGGAGGCTTAGGGTGATAGCCGAGGCTTTATAGTGCCCGAGAGAAGCCCTGAGGTCTTACCTAACTAGCTAAGCAATGTTGGAGACTTGAGCACTATAAAGGACGCAATGTTAGTTTTTTTATCCGGCCGGAATATTTTCATCCCGGATTTAGGGCCACTGGGCCCCCGACCTACGGACCAAATTTATAGCATGCCTTTTTGGCCCCTGCTGCTGTAATTACTACCGCGATTTTTGTATATTATACCTGATGTTCCCGTTGGTGATCGATTTTATTTAGCTCATTTTATTACGCATATCGCAAATCTTCTCCCCACAGAAATGCAGATTTTGCGAACTAGGGCGATGGCAGATACGCATGTCCGGCTCGCGGCTATGGCTTATAGCGCAGCTCATCTGGCTTTCCTCCAAGGTGTATATAAAACCGATTAGTACCAGGGGTTTAGGTGGGTTTCTAAAGAGTTATACCGCGAACGAGGCTTTGAGCTGATAGCTTTGGCTTGTCGTGGGATATAATTTAACTCGGAGCTGTTATTTGAGACACGTTTGACCGTGATGTTACTTTTATGTTATTATGAATTGGAAGCTGGCACGATTCGTGGGCTTTGGGACCTCGTTAGTCGGCTTGATCGGCGAATCCTGGCCTCGTTGAATAAGCTCACCAGCTTTGGCCACGGAATTATGCAAGGTTGGTTATATATTCGTGCTTTAACGAAGCGAACCTGGCCCCTGGTGTAGCTAAATATTTTGGAGTTACGGATGGAAAGGATTTTTTCCCAATTTAAGGAGGATTATGCTACGTCACGAAGGGTTGATTCCATATGTATTATAGCCATCCGTCTAATCTACCGAGCTATATTATGCAAATGCTTGGGTTATTCCATTTCTCCGTCTATTGAGAATTTGCAAAATATAGGGAGTTAGTGGAAAATTCTCCAGGGCAGTATTGAATTGCCGGTTTTTGAGGGCGACTACGAAAACTCACCTAACGAAGATTAGCTACACGCAGAGTTATAATGTTTTGGGGCGAGGCTCCAGGACTGTGAAGTTCCTAGGGAGTTTCCTTCTGATTTTGAGGCTATGCTTGACTTATTAGCATTAGGGAATCTGTCCCCTGGCCTAATAAACGTTGCTATATCGAACCCCCTATTCCGTTTCAGTACTCACGATCAAATTATGTCATGCGCCGATTATGCCTTTGCATATATCGCAACTGATGATCGGCTTCTTGAATATGCTATAGCACCAGTAAAGGACACAAACATGCCAAGACCACCAAACCTATGGCTAGCTTTTTTGAAGCATATCGCCCAAGACCTCGATTTGGCGGATTGTGCCAATCGCAATGCGTATCGCATGTCTATTATCACCCAAATATTATGCGGTGCTCTCCTATGTTCTGAGCCAAACGCACTCGACTTTCTTGATTTATTTATTTATCGTATGCTTGCTCGAGGCGTTTGGCGCGAGGATGCCCTCACACCCCTGCTTTTGTTTTTACGTGTGATAAATACTCTTTAGAAGGAGTTTCTCGCAGGGCGATAAGTTTTCCTGTGCTCGGTCACATTGAATGAATCCATTATAAAGGAGAAGTTGCTGATTTTAAGTGACGGATAATGCTTGATTATTTTTGGAAGAGAAGCCAGCGGCATGTTGTTTAGCGACTGTATCCCTTTGATTTATATCAAGGTCTGAGGAAGGCACTTAAATATCCGACTAAATTAAAATTGGCCAGCAATCGACTTCTATTTGCGCATTATTATTGGCGTATGTATTATCGAGCTTTTCGAATAGCGGAATAATTTAATAACTTATTAAGACTTTATCGAAGCTATATATAGCCTTTAAGTGATTTGAGCGGGTTTCATTGAGTATTTTCCGGGGTGCAATTGCGATTATTACGAGTTATAATGATTGTAGATATATATCGGGCAGCAATTCAAGGGTCGTGCCCACCTATACACCAGCCGTTAGACTCCGTGTACGCAAATGAAATACTCCACACGATTATAGGTCGGTTACTAAAAGCCCTTGCTTATGGGTGTAGTACGTACCCAAGAATTTCCATATCTTCCATATAGGCTCCACTGAATCAAAACAAGCGCATTAATACTATTTATTAGACGTTGAATATACCATCAGAGATACGTTCACGGGAATAAAAGTGGCATTATATGTAAAAGAAATATTATTATTATTATTAGGTCCTTTGCACGTTATGTCCGTAGTAATATGTATGACTGCGGGCTGACCCGAACTCGAAACTACCTAGTGACTAGTTCACGCTATCGGTGTGGCCGCATTTATATATTGGGTAGCTTCGGCTTTTCCTTTAGTTATATCCTTTGCTTTTACGAGAATAGGCTCGTCGCTGCGTGTTAATGGTGAGTATTATCCGCTATTTATTGGAATAGAGGTCGACTTACGAGAGGTTGGGGTTAGGCAAAAGGAAGTAGAGTGCGAATATTGGCAGCGAAGCCGCTACCGCAGCGATTATTATGTACCTTATGATATCGCCGTATTATGTGTGAACGAAATATTAGTGATAAACCTTATGAAAATGGCTAGACTGAATTATATACCGCTTTATTAATGGCTGAACGTTTAGTAGTCCCCTATTTTGGGATAATACCTAATAGAGAGCTGTAGATCGTTTTTATATAAGCTTGGTCCGTTCTAGCAGGCATGTAGTTCTATAAGGCTTCGAGGAAAACGTTATTGTATATGGCACCGGCGACGGTGATCCTAATCGCGGCTCCTGTGAAACGGAAAAGCTGCACTATACCGGTTACTTGACCTAGTTGCGATCGGGGAACCGCGAATTGGACGGCTGGGAGAAGCAGCGCTTCGATAATACCGGAACCAACTCCTTGAATGACCTGAATACCAAAAATCTCTCCTAAGGTGTTTTCGGCTCCACGTAGCCGTATTATGACACTATAGCCGATGGTCCGAATGACGCATCTAGCCATAATGATCCACTTGTATTGCCTGATTTTGAAGATAATTAGACTAATAACTATTATGGTAGCGCATTGGACGACGTTCTGAAGGAAGAGGAGAAGGTTCGCCTGGCTGATGTCCATATTCCGTGCGGTAACGCCCTAAGAATATAAGTAGGTGTGAGATATGTAGGACCCGAAATGGTCTAAAGCACCGATTGCGGCTATGAGGACTATAGTTTTATTGCGGAAGAAGCTTGGTGCTAGAATAGGATGCGCTGCGATCCAGCTCTCCTAAATAAATAGAGCGATCAGGAAGATGATACCCATGACGAGCATGGCAATGATGAAAGGTGTTTTAAATGTTGCCAGACCTGTGCCAGCTAGTGTGATGGGCAAAAGAGTGAGACTAAAGCCAGCAATAATAAGCATATTGCTAATAATGTTAATTTGCGAGAAGAATTCAATAAAGCCTATGCTTTCGTATTTTTTTATTTGACCACTCGTCTTAATATGCTCCAGGTAGAATAAAGTGGCGATGAGACAGATCCCGAACGCGGGGTATAGAATGTCGAATATTCCGACACCCTATCGCCAGTTCAGGTCGTCTAATACGCGCTCGACAAGTTGAGATGATATAAATGGCGTAATTATGTTAGGCAGATAGAATAGAGCAATGCCCAATGTTCGGGACCTCGTGCTCGTGTAGTGAGATATGACGAGTTGTCCCAGCACGAGCAGACCAAATTGGCCTACGGAGCCTAGGACCAAGCCGGCAGCTAGCACGCTAATCGATTTTGACGCGGCTATTAAGGCGTAGGCGATGGTGATGAATATAGTGCAGATGGCAAACGGCACGCTCAGGCCCAAGATGTCGCTGATTTTGGTTAGGGGAGTCTGAATCACGAGGCAGACGATTATCGACGACGCGGAGAGAGTACCGTAGAGTGCGTATCCGTTGAATTCGGATGCGGTATATTGTTGGTACGTGGGGGATGTATTGTTGTTTAGGAAGCTATATTTCTGTTAGATAGAAAATCTCGGTCGTGTGGAGGAGCTTTGCGAGGACTATTATATTGAACTTATATAATAAACGAAACGAGGCCAAGTTTGTTGCATTATTAGAAGCCATCTCTATGTTATTTGGGAATTTTAACTACGCGAGAATGAGTATTTTTTACGCTGAGAATAAAAGTGTTTTTTTTATCCGCGATATGGTTATAGCCTGGACCTGGACTTCTTTAGAGTGCGCTTTCTTAATATTAGGGCCAGCGATGCTAGGGGCGTGGCTCGGTTTTTTTTCGGCTAATAACTTCGCGCTCGCGCTCGTTGTGCCAGTACCGACCGTATGCTCGAGTCTTTCCTCCATATCGCGCACGATTTTTATATTGTAATAGAGTAATTAAAGTAAGAGTCTTGCATGTAGGTGAAGTTTGCTATGCTCGAGCTGATCTCTAGGCCGCAGCATAAGAGCATATGCTTGCGTAGGCGATAGTATATATAATTTATAAACCGTGTGACTAGGGAGTATACCTGAGCCTAGAACTGATAAGACCACCCGGTTAAGCTTATTTTATCCTGTATTATAGGGGATTGCTTATATAGTTCATGTTCCCGTAAAGCGATATGGTGAGCTTTATTTGGTAATTATGTGCGCTGGCTTATTAGCGTGAGACCTAGCTATTCCGGCCGCGCCCGTTTTTTGGCGCTTGAAGGCATTAGCATTTACGGGGAAAGCCCAAGTGAACGCGCGAATACCCATGAAAACGTCGTCGATACGACGTTTGAGATTGTAATACGGGATACGAAGAATATTAGATTAAGCTTAGAGTCTTCCGTTTCTACCCTTATAATAGGTCGGCCCTTGCAATAAGTCGACCTTTATAATAAGTCGGCCCCTATAATATTTTTGGCCAACATCATTTTTATAAAGCTGATCCGAAATTCTAGGTTCCGCTCGACCAACTAGCAATGGTATTGTAAATGGTGGAAGATTGGTTGAGCTACTTATAGATTGGCGTCCTATTGAGCGGCATGAAATCCGATGGATTTTATGACAGAGCTGTTGAAAATAATGGCAAGCTGGTGGTTGAGAAGCTTTGATTGAATGTGAAGTTGATTTGTTCCGCTATTTATGGCAGTCGGGATGGGTTTTACGATATTTATATTTATTTTGAAAAGCGTGCACACGGACGCGCATTTTTACCTCTCCTTGCTTGGAGACTAGAAAGATATTTGATATGTGAAATACGTTGATACTGGAATAGACCTCTTTTTATATGCCTTGGTGACATATCGCCCGCAATACCGGCATATATTCGAGCAAGCCGTGCAATTTACTACGGTGTTATCCTAGAGGATATTGCTAACGCTAGATTTATCGGAATCGAAATATTCGCTGTTATTTTTATCGCTAATAGTGAGCTACCTCTCCCGTGTCGTTGGGGATAGCGCATTGCCTGCACCGGGGACCCGATAAAGAAACTAAAGCAGTCTTAATTGGTTTCTTATATGATAGACCTTACGCTATCCCTGCTCGATGCGATTAGGTTCGCTGTGTCCCTGATGCGATGGATGATGGAGAGGAATCTTGCAATATTATTAGAGTGGGACCTTTTTATTTAAGGATACCTAAACGGATCTCGACGCGTTCCTCGCAAGCGTCCCTTTTTATTGGCCCCCAACCGTCCTGGGCCCACTCCCTATCTCGACGCATTCCGTCGTCTGTCCGTGGCAGCTTTTTTAGCAATTCGAATTTAAGATGAAGCCCGGTATCCATTAAATCTCGCACTAAATGGGACGAGCTCGGCGGAAGATCGACGCGCTCATTCCAAGCTCCTAGCATAATTGGCTTGCGATGGCTTGCGAGATCTATTCTTTACCGATCCCAGACGCGTTCCCTAGCAGTCGCTCGATTCCTCGTCGAGGGAGGGGTTATCCCCCATTGATATATATGGAAGTGTGTATAAGTAATATTGCATTAGTGGCTGGAGAGTGTAACGCGTGTTTTAGGATATATCGACGTGCGTTGAGTATTACTCCTTTAGCTGACTTAGCGACGCACGATTGCCTCGACCGCTTCTGGGTTATTACCGGGGGATAGATGACCAGCCTCGTCAACCGTAAATATGCTAAGCTGCCCGTATTCCTTATATTTATTACCGATAATTGCCCTAGGACTTTTAGCGATTATTCTAGCATTTTTATAGTACTATTCGCGCAATTGCTGGATGCGAAAAAAAGGCTGGCTGTCCCAGGACTGTTCGTCTAGCATCCTGACTTGACCGGGGGAATTGCTACCGAGCAAAATGGATATTTTAGCGAAGGTCCACGAATTGTGATTATTGGGCCTCCCGGCATAGTGTCGAACGCGATTCGATTTTCTTTAGTGGCCACTTATATAATAATATTATTATTTCCGTTGATGAATAAGATGCGAATATCGCTGCGATTTAAAAGCCATGTAAGCTCCCGAGTGGTAGGCACGAAGCCTTTTTTATCTATCGCCTATTGAACGCCCGTGTCGAAGTCGATTAGGTTGAATTTTAAGTCGTTTGGAAACCCCAAATTTTCCTTGACCTAGGCATGGTTGAGGAAATTATTCTCAGGGCCTCGCTCTAGATCCGAGCACGTGGGGAGATGAATGCATTTCCTGCGAGCTGACTAAGATCGTTAGTGCCCGAAAACACTTAATGGGTCCGTATCTTAAGTTGTACGCGCTTGCATAATGAAAGGCCGGCGAATTCACCATCGTAAGGATTCCAGCCGCCGGGACGAATATCTGGATGGTAATATTTACCCATCGCGATTTCGCACGTTATTGCTGCTTTATGGCATAAAGAGGGGTCGTATGTGTTACGGCAGCGCTGACCAAGTCGTTCGCATAGGGGTATAGTCCTGGCTATGTGAGCGCATGCCGTCTTATTTATATATATTTGGTGCCTTTTAGTCGGTAGGCAGAAGAAGTCGAAATAGCCAGCAGATATACGGGTTATATCGATATAGGCATCGATAGTAATAATGGAATCGATTTTAAAGGGCAGGGGGGCTGCAAGTCCGACCTATTATCGTTCCTGCTTAAGTTGGAAAAAATATTATATATAGCCGGTTGTGTAATGGCCCCCGAAGGATTCACCGGCAATGTGCCACGTCTTATCCGCAAATTTAGGATATACCTCACGCATAAATTTATTTAAAAAAGCCAATAAGTCACGGGCGCCGCTCCGCAAGTCGGTCACTATCTCGTTGCGGTCTTTGATCTGCGAAAAGCCCACACCGATGGGATGGCTAAAGAGAGTACTGGCTGTCAGTTTCCACGTCCTTTTATTCCAGCTTTTGGGTTAAAGCGTACTCGATATAGAGAATATTTGCGTAGTTGGTCCACGTGTATTGTGCCTTGCTCGTTGAATTGCCATCACTGTTGATACGGTATGGTCCGCTCTCTTGGAAGATTCCCATTTCGCCGGTAGCCCCTGGACCACTACGCATTTAGTTAGTTTTTCGTGATTCCAATAGCAAATTTCTGGGCGATTGGGTGAGGTGCTTAGGGCATGGGATTTGAATACCCGCTAAGCCATAGTATGACCGGGTCGCTCTTAGGCTTGTTGCGATTTTCGAAGTACCCTAGTACGATGCATACGATTTAATGATATTGCTCAAGCAACCTTGCACGGATAATGATATTTATAGTAAAATATGGATTTCTTGTCGTTAATAGGCACTTGGCCAGTCTAGTGGCGTGACCCAGCTTCGCACAGGCTATCGTTTTGTCGCTTTTTAGTGGGCATATTACCAATAAGCGATAATAATAAAGTCTCCGTTATGTGCGTTTGCGCGTGAAGGATTTTCTAAGCCGAATAAAGCGTAGTCTCTTGGTGTGACACTTCCGTCTAGTGCGCCGGAAGCAAAAGTGCCACCGTGATAGAGGCGGCGGCAGAGGCAAGAAGGCCGGAATTTAGATATATGATTATGATAAGATAGATCCCAGCTTCGTGAAATAAAAGCGAATGACGGCGATATTGGAGATGAGTTTGGCGATCTCGGTGATGCTCGGGTTCGACCCGTGCGAACAAAAATGTGTAGAAATTTACGACGCGACTTCGGAAGTTTTGCTGATTGCGGGCCTAGTGTACCATCTCCCTGGATACGACGTGGGGAGATTTATTCGCATTTCCAAATATGCGACCGAGCGTTCGAAAAGTTGCTGATTGGATTTTGCCTATTCGGGTTATGATTTAAATGCTTTTTTTCGGGCCATGATTTAAATTTGCCTATTCCGGTTATATATTCCTTAACACCCATATGCCCCTCCCGCGGGCTAATAATACCCACTTTAGGCGGAAAATTGATTTATTTGAGCTAGCCACGCAGGTCCTGCTGATTTTAGAAGCCAGCTAGTAGATGTCGTATTCTATCTTAAAGACGCAGACCTATTACTTTATAGCTATTCTAAATGGTATGAACGCGTGGATAGAGACGGAGATAATTACTCCCGTCCCTCCCTGGGGCCGAATTTGGTCGGGCCATTAAATGCGGTTTTTTGCTCGGCGCTGGAGAAGCCTAATGCCCAAATGCTGGTTCCGCATCTTATAATAGTTTCCATCCACGCGATTTCGAAACCCCTTACGTCCGTTAAAATGCGCGGCAATTATTATATATTTAGCAGATGTAGATTAAGGAAGAGTGCGATGGGATTCGAAGGATCTTATTTTCATTTTATAATCTTGATGGCGCAGCTAGCAACGCAGGACGAGAAAAAAGAGGGCAATAGGAGGGCAATTAAAAAAAAAATTAGAAATCATAGGAGCTATCCAGATTGCGTGTTGAGCGAAAGGGGGTGCAGATCGTGCGCAGTTGAGTCTGAAGCCAGGATTTTCGTTAAGTATGGTTTCGGAATAGAATATATTAAACCTATTAAGGGTTATTGAAATGGTTATTATCATCTTGGTGTTAAGAGTCGCGATGGTGTGTGGAATAGTTGAGTGGTGGATTAGGTATCGGGCACGCTCTGGTAATTGCACGTCGATGGCTAGTCCACGTGATGTGCTATGGAGATGGCTGAGAAGCCCAAAGATTCCTGGTTTATTATTTTATAATTGGCGCCTGCTGTGCTTAGGGGATGGAGTCAGGCTATATTTTTGTATTTCCAAGTTTTGCTGTGCTTTGCGTTACTTGTCGCAGTATTGGTATAATGGCTGCATTTTTAGGTCGTTTATTATAATGATAAATTATCGGTATTGCTAGACCCCGCAAGTAAAACTGTGCCTATTGTGCCTTTTTTATAATAACTCCCTATGGATGCTCGACGTTGCCGTATATGATATCGGTTATCCAAGATTTTATTATTTTGGTTAGGTCGCCACTATATCCGTCCGAGCCCGCAAAAAATCGAAGTTTATGTTTTTTGTGTTTGATGTGGGATATGGGCGTTATGAAGAACTGATGCGTTTGAAGTTAGTGGTAGTCTAATATAATAAAGTTCCAAAATTAAGACTCCAATTTAGTTATAAGTGCAATTCAACACGCAAAGATATTCCGCTATAGTGGGATTGCAAATGTAGGGTTTTGCACTGCAGAGGTGAATGCGTAGGGATGAGTGGCTAGTGGAGGGCGAGAGAAGAAAGCATCGAAGAAGAACTCGTACTTATAGCGGTACCCGTGCAGAAGACTTTTATTATTCGGTTTTCGGCGTGAGCTCTAATAACGTCGTTAATAGTAAAATTCCTTTTTAAAACGTCCACCTTATTGGCATAACGGTCGCGAAGCAGTTGTAGGGCGCTGCGCCTCGTCACGCCATCGAGAATTAGCCCGTTGTCTAGGGGAGGGGTGACAACTTCGGTCTTTTTACTACGGTCGTTTTTCCAGCAAACGAAAAGATTGCTGGCACCTGCCTTAGTATAGAAGCGCTCGGGTCCATATAACTAGAGCACCAGGCCGAAGGCGCTGCCTTGTGAGCTTTTGGTCGCAGCTAGTGCTGGCCCATAATTGGCACCAATCTTCGCGAATCCAAAACCTCCGACCTAAGACCGTACGATGTTTTCAGGAGATGTAAATAGTTGTAATCCGCCTGGAATGGTGTCCAGCACGGGTAGATAGCCAGCCAAGATGTAGAGGAGGGCGCCTCGGGGCGACTGAGCCCTAAGGTTGCTTCGAGTATTGATTAACGTAGGTCGCAGGTAGATGAAAGACCCGGGCCGATTAATTGGGAGCCATTTGGGCCTTTTTACTGCCATTAAAGAGAACATGAGCTTCTCGAGCTCCGCCGGTGCGAAGTCTGGAAGCGCAACTCGCCGAGCCGACGATAGCATCCGCTCCGCGTTGCAGTCTGGACGGAACAAACGCAATTTGCCGTCGTGCCCACGGTAAGCCTTTAGTCCTTTAAAGCATCCTGTGGCATAATGCAGGATAGATGCTAGCGGATTAAGATAAATGGGCGCATATTTACAGAGCTTCGGTGAAGCCTATCCACATTTCTTAGACCATTTAACCGTAATTATGTGATCCGTGCAGATTGTATCCCCATCGATGGAATGATCGCCTGGCTTTGGGACGTGGCGAGGGTTGGTGGTAAAGTGGTATTTAAGGCTCGAAGCGTCGAGGTGTCTCACGTGCGGCTGATCGCTTATACCGGTATCGATAATCGCTGCGGCGGCTATATTCTCGAAACAGATAGATGGAATCTTGAGTATTAATTTGGTTCTCGGGTATGCAATAGCCTCGCTGCTGATCGTGGTTCGTCTGGAGGAGCGCTGTGTCCCTTTCGTCGGAGCCGGAATTAATCGAGCTATGGGTAGTACGTTGGGACCATCTTTTAAAAGGTTAAATAGGTATGGGGATGGCTAAAATGGCCGATCGCGGTCGAAGTCGCGGAAGCGAGGGCATGCCCTCTCGAATGCGGATTCACTTATAAGCAATATCCTTATAGGTTCTCTCTGCGTCTTGATTTTGTCGTCCCTAGGTCCATATAGATCGGCACGGTAGCCATTTAAGTAAGCATCCATATATGGTAATCGAAAGCGCCGACGGACGCGTTAGTAGGTAGAATTGCCAGACTGCTTACGAGCCCGTCCCGACTTAACATTACCTATTATGTTCGGGATTTCGTGGCTGATGACGCATGCATTTTAGGGTTTATTGATATCAAACTCGTTTTTTTTTTGCCCAAATATAGTATTAATTTGATCAAGATAAAGTGGCAACGGCCGCGTATTCCTTATGTAAATTTATGTGTTATGTTATTTAATGAGCTGAACGGAAATTCGGGCGTTCCGTGAGACCGTTTAGCTGATCAGACTAGGTATTTTGGAGCATCTCCCGGCTGGAGTCCCCTCCTCCCCTCTTTGCGGCACTTGTCGCAGCTGCAATGGCCTTATAGGCGGTGCGAGGTCCTTGTTGGGCGAAGATTGCCGCCGTCCCCGTCCCTCGAAAAAGATATTTTTATATGTGAGTTGCCCTATTAATTTATTCCTTCCGTATTAATAGCAACTTCGCATGCATTCCTTTTAAGCTTTGTGAATTTTTCCCGTGGTATAAATATATTAAATAATAATCCAATAGAGTTAGTCGCTTAATTTTTGGAAGTCCAACGTCTGCTCGCTTTTCCGCTTAATATATGAACGCTCGAGAGCCGGTTATTCGACCGGCTGTGGTGAGATGCCTGCAGCTACGTTGGGCAAGACATCTCCGCGTCCCGATATGGGCAATTTGGCAAAGACGACCGTGTGTTCGAGGTTTTTACTCGCGCTGGATTGAATTGGAATTGCATTACGGCAGTTTTTTTCGGGTTTTTTTTTTTTTTTTTTTTTTTTTTTTTGGGAGGGGGTTAAGTCCTTATGCGTTGGTTCGTCGGTCCAATGATCAGTGCTTAGTGCTGGGTTGTGCTATATTCTCCAAGAGATCTTATGATGCGATTATGAGATATCGTCTTAATCGCGCAATTTAACTATGATTTTGAATATTTTGTCCCTATCTATAAGCCGAGGCTGATTTTGAGGAGCGTAGATTTTGCGATTCGGATTTGTTCCAGCGTGTTGCGGTAAGCACGGGCGTAGACTAAACACATAGTCCCACCAACGATCTTGGCTAACTATATCTCAGGCGCCAACATGCGGGCCCTCACTCTTAGATAGGTAACGCGTTCGTGCGTGCTCGCAAATGCATTTAAATTGCTCGATTAGGGAAGTCCCCGATAACCACCAAGTTCTCTGCGAAGGTGGATTCATTGCTTCCTTATTGTAATCATAGTTTTGTGGCTCGTGCTACGATAAGCACAACAGTCATCAAGTCTTATTATTCCCGCTAGCGGCTGATTATTGCGAGGTGTGCCTTTTTTGGCCTCCTATATGCGCTTTGATATGGCTAGCTCTCGAGTCTTATTAGTGCCTTATTTAGCTCCGAGTTAAGTGTGTTAGTTTTGATTATGCGTCCTAAATGCGCCTGCATGTTCGATTTGTGGTTGGGGTGACCTCACTTTTTAATTCCGACACGCCCCTTATGAGTTTCTAGAATTGTATACGAGTGAATTATGAGAGTGCATTATGGTAACGGATTTGAAGTAGCTAGGTATCTATATTTTAGAAATTTATCTGGCTTTTGATCTCCGAAGTAAATGGTGCTGGGAAAATACCGTCCATTTATTATCGACGAAACGCAAAACCGAAGAGTCGTGTATATTTGATATTTAGTATTTAATAGGGATGCATTTGTCCATAAATTTGAGCGGAATTATAAACGTGATCGTGGTTGAAATCGCCTTTTTTGGAATGCGTGAGACGCAGAAGAGGTGAGGCATTTTTTTTTTACTAAAATTTTTATGGCGTCTTTAGTTGCAATTATTTTAGAAAGCGAACCGTTGTGTAAGATAAATGGTAACTTGTGATTTATATAAGCTCTGGAGATTTGACGCTCGGGGTTGATTTGAAGTTGCAGCGGACCATAAACCATAAATAAAGGGCCACTAGCGAATTGATGGAGCATTTTATGGCCTATAGTCCGTAACAGTCCCATCCTTTATAAAAGCCAAACGAGGGCAATTCCGAGTGGTCTAACGCGCGTTAATATAGGGCGGTGAATAAAATTCCCCAAGCTCTAACGCCGCCCGCGGGCGCTATGCTGACGATGCCATAAATTAGGGTAAAGTTTTTGCTCCCTTATATAGTTGAGATAACCGATATAAAATAAATAGTACTTCTATAGCCGAAGGCTATTAGATTACTAGCTATATAAACGTAAACCAGCCTTGTCGTAACGAGGGGATTTGCGAGGCATACGAATCCGCAGAAAGTAAAAATCCCGGGCATTAATAAGAGATCGAGCTGGGCAAACTCTTTAAAATGCTCTGCTTGTCGCTGTCGAACCCCGAAGGAGAGATGATTATATAATAAACCGATTATAAGGCGGCCGAAAGTGGTGCTCGCTGCCATGGTAGTGATAATTCGAGCAACTTCCCTGTTTGCGAGTGGATTCGTGTGTGTTTCGGCCTCGGCCTTAATCGCCTTGATTATCGTCCCAATTTATGTTTGGCCGGAATTAGTGCCGCTGCGCCGTGAAGAAAAGATCGAGGGCTTATATTGCTTAATAAAACCTCGTAAGGGCCGGCTAGCAGAAAGAGTCCGATGCCTAGTGCCCATATTACCGCATTATTGATCCTAAGTTGCCGGCAAGGATCGTCTCCGAAGCTCGAGCTCCTATCCGGATGGCTCGCTTGCCCGATCGAGTGGTAGGCATTATCGTTCTGCTGTGATCGGTAAATAATTATTAAATTGCTAAATAGCCTTGACGATTCTCTGATTGCGCCTTGGCTCGGGGTTTGCTTGCCTGAGTCGATGGGCCTTATTCTAATGCCCCCTAGCAAGCCGACGGCTAACGAAGCGATGGATAGAAATATAAGAAAGGACTGGATATCTACTTTGGCAGCGTCCCGTCCTGCTGTTCGGTTTGCGAAGAAAATCGTGGCGAGCTGACTTAATATTGCCCCGCTTAAGCCGAATATAGCCGTAACGACGGCTAGTATCTTGCCTTTGTGGATGCTCGCCTCGAAGTTATGGGCATATATGGTTAATAAGCCCATATATATGCACCCCGTAGCGGCTCCGATTATAATATACGAGATTATTATGCTTATTTAATAACGTGAGGGGGAGCTCGGTGACGTCTTCGAGTCGTACGCGTAAGCTGCAGCTGCCATCGTATACCCCGTGGAAGATAAGGTCCCGCCGACGACTGAGAGGCAGGCTGCAGAAGACCGCTTGCCAATAAACCCCTAGATTGGAATGGACAAGTATATAGCGAATGATACTAAAATCGATAAGAGGGTTACTTGCGATTGCCCATATCCGAGGTCTTCCATCAGACGCGGGACGATAATGGAGAGCGTTCCGATATGCCTACCAATCAATCTGCCAAAATCAGCTACTTGGGCACTTTGAGGAGTGGTCGGTTGATTAACCAGCTTTATAACCTATATACTGATTATTGCGCTTAGGAATGACACTTTTTTGACGACTTGAGAAGTCCATAACGTCGTTGGCGATCCCCCAACCATCAGATTCGAATAGCTTAGCCAGTCTAAATCCTTCGCGTTAGTGTGTGTATTAGGGCCTTAAGGGGAGTATGGATTTAGGAGAGTGCGGACCCTTTAGATTGGTGAGTGGCTTTATAGAGAAGTTTGCTTAAAGGCGAAAAACAAACCACGAAAAGGAGGATCTGATTTGGCAAGAAATTTAGAATTTTCCTAAGAGTTGGAGAGCTTTATTTGTGTCGATTTTATATGTCGCAACGAGCCCTTCGTATTGTAACCATTGTTTTAATTATTGGGAATCGGTATGCATGTTTCCGACTTTATACCTAGTATGATAGACGGCGGTGCTTGGATTTGGTCCCGCTGGAGGAGCATATAAAAGCTGGTATCACTTTGCTTAGAGTGGACAGGTGGAATTCATTACCGAATGTAGGTAGCGCGATGGGACCGGAAAAGGACGCATTTCGCGCCTTAATGCGGGTGGAGACTATATGCAATAGTTTCGGGCACCCACCAGCTCCAGCTAAGCCATCTAAGGCGTTTTATTAGCATTATAAATTACCATTAATTAGTATATAGGCGGCGCGATAAGCTCTATAAAGCGAGATATGATTGACGTTGCTATAAATTAGCTAAAATTTCTTACCTATATTCGCATCCTCTTCGTCATTATAGAAATTCCGATCAAGCCATCGCCATAAACTTCCTCAACCCGTCGTCCTACGTACCAGCGGCGTATAATCCACGAGCCTGGATATTCATACTATTCTGGGGCTCGTGAAGAGGGAGGTGTTCATCATGGTCGCGATTTCAACATTGGCATTAGCCTCTTAGGCGGTGCTTCGTGGTGCTCTCAACGATGTTGATACTGGGCTTATTATAGCAGGGCGCATCCCACACCGTGAATAGAATGATACCTTATGCCCGGCACATATAAGGCAGTTTACGGGATCCATTCCGCTGAGCCATTCTAAGGAAATCTTTTATTATTAGTTATCGCACGCAATTAGAGAGGAAGGATAAAAGAGATATAAGAGGCTGCAAACTGACCTAAACGACCGTTCCTGGCTGATGAAAAATCCCTTTTTATAGGGCTTTACGAAAGTGCATCGAATGCAGCTGACGACCCTCTCGTCGTTTGGCTGAGTGGGTTTGTTTGCACCTTTCGGACCATCAACCTAATGCACTAATACCAAATAAGCGGATTTAGGGCAGCCAGCATTTACGCCGCTTTTAATGAGGTTGGGCTATGTGCAATTAATATCACAGACAATTCGACCTACTATAATCCTTATTATTGGGCGCAGACCGCAAATCTCCTTATTCTAGAGTACGTTCCGCTTAGTGAAATATATCCTAATGTGCTAGCAGCCTGTTTTTAATAACTCGAGCGCAGTTAACCGGCTGGAGTTGGCTTTGCCTAAGCTAGTAACGATGCTAGACACCACGTTACGATTTTTGAGCAGGCGACGACGGACTTTGTGGAGGTTATGCACGAGTTCGTAACGGTCCAATTCCCAGACTTAAGAACTTCTATATTATATATTGCTGCAGAATCTTATAGCGGCCGCTGGGCGCCAGCTTTCATGCATCGGCTCGTGGAGCTTTCCGCCACTAAGGCGGCTTATAGTCTCCCTAATCCTTTAGGTTCAGTAATTCTTGTTAATGCCGTCGTGGGTATTCTGGGTGGTTAATTTGCCACTGCCAATTACGAGTTCGGTTGCACTCCGTCTGGTACCGCCACGAAGCTCCGTTTGGGCTATAATGACACGTCATGCTCGGTGATCGAGCGGATGGGACCGCAGTGCGAAAAGTATGCCCGCCTCTGTGAGGAAATAGACGATATCAATTTCTGTGTGGATGCTTTTGCTTTTTGTGAAGGTTAAATTGCCGGATGGATACTATTCGATACACGAAACTTATATGATAGTAAGGTCTTTAACGGCTGAGTGTCTGTACATAAAGTAATATTCTCTTCTCTACTTATAGTATCCAAAGAGTGTTTTAACAAGGATAACCTGTGCATCGACATTTTCGGCCCAACCTAGGCATTTTTCCGCAGCGAATAAGTCAAGAAGTCTATAGGTGCTATAGATACCGAATGGAAACCTATTAGCATAAAGGTATTAAAGGGCTTTATAGAAAGTGGGAGTATAACGCAATTAATTGTAAAGAAGCTGGTCGATCTACTAGATGGTGGCACTCGAGTCCTGGTCCTGAACGGAGATCTTGACTTTTTGGTGTGAGCGACCCTATTATTGCTTGTGCGTTGGTTAAGTTATGCATGCTAATATGGTTGACTCGATTTAGTATAATAGCTGGTTAGAAGCGAATTTTTGATATGCTGCTATAGAAGGAATAATTAAGCTATAGAGCCCAGAGCTGGACTTCTTGGTCGCGCGAAAGCCCCGTTGGTATTGTGACGGGCGGAGAGACGAAAAGATCTGCGAATTTGAAATTTGTGACTTTTGAGGCTGTAGGGCATATGGTACCTGGAGACGATCCTTTCGCCGCGTCGGAAGTTTTTAAGGAATGGCTGAGTGAGGAAGAATCGAGTAAGAGTAGAGATTAAGGTCGTTAAAGTTTCCTCACGCCGCCTCCGGGGGTATTTGATTATGATAAGCTTAATATTCATTGTTTGCCAGCTTAATGATTATCAGCAGTCGATAGGCCCTTGTATTCATTTGCAAAAGCACTTAGTGAACTTAATTTACGTGCCTATTTTCTTTGAGCGGATCCAGTATCTCACCATTTAATTTCTCCCGACGTAATTGTCGCAGTTATCGCTGAAGGTCACCGCAATTAGCGCCAGGCGGCGGCTCCGGACTATTTCCGACCCTTAAGCGCGAACCGCATATTGGAACCAGCATTTAAGCAAATATCTTTAGGGTATTGCTCGTGATGTTGGTAGGATATAGTCTGGAATACTCTATGTAGCCAGGTGCTGCCTAGTAAAGGAGTAAAGGGGTACCGCCGAAGACGTGTTTTTATGGGCGGGCAATCCATTAAGTAACTAATTCCGAAAGAAATTATTTTTGGAGTGCAAACGGGTAACGTTGTGTTTTGGGTGGCTTACTCTATTTTAAACGACGCCAACTAGTAAATTAGCTATTTAGCAAACACTTTGAATCAGAAGTCGGATCCAATTAATTAAGTAGCTTGTTCGTATTTTTTTCCTATTAACTCTGTGTCCGGGTATAAGTTTTTATATTTGCCGTTGTTCTCGATTTGCTTTATCCATTATACGCTGGATTATATGATTTTTTAGCCTGATTTTAGCGCCGTATTTGTAAAATACTATCGGCACGGGAAGTATGGCGATTTGTAGTAAACCCAAGGTTATTCCCGTAAGCCGTGGTCCTAATCGAGCATATAATAAAGGGCCTGGCAGTATTAGGATCGCGCCAAGAATGCTCCGTAGCACCGCATTCCCAGCTAATGCAGATGCAGCATATAGCTGGTACGACCCTGCTAGATAATTTGCGCTATATATGAAATAGAGATAGTTTCCGCAACTAAACGGGACCCTAAAGGCAATCGGAATCGCCCAATGAACTGAAGTCGGTGTGCCCGTTAGGCTGAATCCAAGCTGCCCGAGCGGTATTAAGAATTGACCGATAATTAAGACGCGGGCCGATGCCTCTGGTGGTCGCTTCCCTGTGGTCGGATTAATTGGGTGGGACTCTATAATTTTACGCTAGAGCCTTTTACCTAAAAGCGCAAAGCATGAACCGACGCCAATGTTAATAAATGCGAGCCTAGAGGCTCCGGGGCCCTAGCCGCGGTTGTGGGTAAAGATAATCGGATAGGCCATAAAATAAAGATATAATATAGAATAGTTTAACGAGATCTAAAGATTGAAAAACTATAGAATAGGCTCAGTGAAAATAAGATGGAAGGGCCGTGAAAAACTGGTGCGCATGAGTTTGCCCGTATCGAGCTTTCGATTATATCGTGACCACTATCGCGAGTCGCCCGTCTGGCTTTTTATTTGCGCGGCCTTGTTACGCAAAATTATAGGCGCATATGATTTTTGGAGGGTATATATTAGTATATAAGCAATCGCAGCAAGAATGAGAATAATCCAGTTGTCCTACTGCCATCCCAGGTGCTCGTAAACGTAACCACCGATGATAGGGCCAGTAATAGGTCCATTTATCGGAGCCAGAGACCATAATGATATGATAAACGGTTTTGTTGCCTCCGTGGATATGTCCACATAGGTTCCAGCGCTGTTCGATATTATGGCAGCACCAAATAAGCCCCTGCAGCCAGAGTTAGTTTTTGTAACCAGTGAAAAGTACGGTCTTAGGTACATACCTAAAGAAGCGCGCAATTATTATTATCTCTATGGATGTCGCCAAGCAGCACGGTAAGATGAGGAGAGCGAAGATTGTGATGCAGACGCAGTATACTTTTCTTCGTCCCCACAATTCACTCGCAGGTGCGACAAGGAGGCTTCCGGTGGCTAATCCGAGCAAATAAGAGGTAATACCCAAATTGCCTATAGTATTGTCGTTAAAGCCAAATTCTTTTTTTAACCTAGGGATTAAGGCTATATAATTAGTGCTATATAAAATTATAATCCATATAGAGAAGGCAATATAAAATATTACCTAGGCCCGATACTAGGCGGGCTAACGGCGCGGGTTCTCCGGGTTTTTATCGTTAAAAAAAACTTCGAATTATAGCAACCCCGATAAAGGGCTAAGCGTGCTCGATTTATTTACGGACCTCGAATTAGGTATTATTACGGCTTATATATCGAATTTTGTTTTTGCGCTTAAATTTTATCTTATTTCGCAAACCGTTTTATTTTTATAAGCGATAAAAAATTATAATTAAACTAATTTTAATTTCGGGTTTATTATATAATATAACGGGAGATTTAGGTAAAATTAAATAAAATTACGAATTTTATAATTTTAGCTTTTTTATAAGGCTTTTTTCCGTTATATAAATTTGCTTTTATAAATAGCCCGAGCGTAGCATTTATAATTTATATTATATTATATATATAAAATTAGGTTATAATAGCGGATTTAAAAAAAGCAAATAAATAAATAAGGCATTTATATTAAATTACCTAAAACGGCTATTATTTTTATAAACCGTCTTAAAAAGGATTAATTTACGCTATTAAAGCGAATGCGCGGAAGCTATTAATCCGCTTTGGTAAATAAATTAAATTTTAAATAAAAAGCTTACGCTTAAAATTAAAGCAAAGCGGTTATATTAAATAATTTATTAAGAATATATAAATATCTCGCTATATTATTATAATACGGAATATATATTAAAAATCCTTATAAGCCTCGATAAATTAAAATTTAAACGCGTTTTAATTCCTATAATAAAGCGACGCTTACGATCGCATAAGCTAAATTAAAAAATTTAATAAAATTTATTATTATATAATTTATTAGCTCGCTAAAAACGATATAAATTATTATATTTTCCGAAACGATTATAATAATAATGCATATCCGCAAATTTTAATAGCCCTAGCGGAAGCTTTTATAATATTAAAAGATTTTTACGGCGAAAATGCTTATACGAAAAACGCGAAAAGTATTATTAAATAAAAAACGATAACCCCCGTATTTGCTATATATTTCGTTATTAGCGGAATAATAGCTAATATTTTAATAATTAAATTTTATTTGCGGCTTTATAAAATTATTATAACCGTTTAAAGCGGATATATTAATTATTATAAAATAAGAGCGGTAAAGGCATTTAGGCATAAAATTATATTAATAAAAAATTTTTAAAAAAAATTAAGGCCAAAAAATATTATATCGTATATATATCGGTATAATTAAAAACCTTATATAATAAAGCTACGCCTAATTTACGTTTCGAACCCGACCGAAATAGGAATTATTTATATTAAAGCGGAGCTAAATGCTATTTTTGCCGAATATAAAGCGCAAAATCTTTTATTATATTTCGATAAAGCACGTTTTAAGTCGGCGATAATATTTAAAAATAACGATTTAATACTCGAAAATATTAGTTATTTTACCGATATTTTTTAAATCGGCGGTATTAAAATAAATGCGCTATTTAGCAAAGCGATAATTATTAATAATTTAGATTTTTAAAAAAATTTTAAGCTTCGAATAAAATAGCGTAAAAGCTTTTTGCTAAAAGGCGCGTTATTTAATATGCAATTTTAAGCTTTATTTCGTAATAATTTTTTTTTCGATAACGTAATAAACGCTAACGTAATAGCTTAGGCGCTATTTAAAAAATTATAAAAGGCTAGGTTTATTTTATTTATTCCTATTAAAATAAACCTAATATTTCCTATTTTATTAAAATAATTATTTGCAAAATTATAAGCATTATTTTGCTTTTACGTTTAAAAAGAATAAAACGGCGGATAGGCGATTATAAAATTAATAACTTTTTAGGCTATAAAAAAGCATTATATTTATAAGTTTATTCGGGAATTAATAGGATAAGTTAGCCGATTATATAAAAAATTATATTATTTAATAATAAATTATTTTGATTTTAATTAAACGCAAATGGATTTCGATCGTATTATTAAGATATATTTTCTCCGGGATTTTTTTCCTAAGGCTATTTTTAAAAATATCGCGGCTAAATCCTTTTGCTTTTTATAATTTAAATTTTATTATAATTATTAAATAGCTAAAACCTTCTGCTCTATTATATAAATTAATTTACCGTCTTTATAGCCGTAATATATTTTATTTTTCGTATTTCGTATTTAAGGAAACGCGGATTGCGTTGGTAAGCAGTCCCTTATTAAGGCATGCCCGCTTAATAGGACAGATGGGTGGCATATGACCGACGATAAGTCCTAGCAGGCTTTTATGCATTTGCTTCGTGTTTGCCTATTGGAATAATTGTGAGTAAAAGGTTTGAGCTTTTGCGTCGCATAGTTATTTTGGTATTTTGGCTTTTGAAGATCGTTGATTGGTTGTCTTCAGCACACCACATTTTTGTTTTAGAAGCACTTTTTTGCGATCTGTTGTTCGCGATACATTCAATTTAACATCCTCAACCTGCCCGTGTCCGAAGCTCGTCCTTATGATTCAATTTGTACCTTTTCCTTTGGTAGCTCGATGAGAGATTTGCCTATAACGACTCGAGAATTTGGTTCCAGTTCTTGATCAAACTGCGACCCTGAGAGTCTCGCAGCCTCACCACCTCGTCGAACCATCTCTTCCTGATATTGGGATATCGCTTCCTCGACGCCGATGGTGTTACCGTCGCTGATTCGCTGCAAAGCTCGGGCTAGGTTGAGCGCGTCCTGCATTGCATGGCAACCCCTTTCGCCTCGAAATGGGGTTATAGCATTTGAGCAATAAGTGATTTAGCTAGGTTAACGCGTGGTCGATGAAAGAGAAGTTTGAGATTTACGCGCGGCATCTCCAAGTAACGTTACTCTGCCGCGAGGCAGAGAGTCTAATACGAGAGTATAGAAGCGCATGCTGGGCAGCCGGATTTTGGCCTCCGACGCTGTGTTTGCTACGCGGCTGAAATATATGGGCAGTTTCTGAATGACTTCCGAAATATAGCTCTATAATTTGTTACGACTAGCTCGGTGCGTCTAAAAATTAAGGTCGTCCGCATTATTATTATGCTATATTAGGTAATAATAGAAATCTCCGGCTTTACCATCTGGTGATACCTTATTAAGGCCGACGAATAGATGGTGGGTGACGCTTTTGTGCGGTACATCGACGATGTAAGAGAAATGGCCCAATTTTAGCTGCTCCGCTATTTCCTGGCCCCGCAACTTATATTCGCCGCAGATTACCGCAGTTTTATGTGGCTTTAGATGATCCACGCCCGAAAAGATGTGTTTTTTAGCTGTAGTTTAGAATTAGTGTTATTTTGTGGCGAGAAGAGGACTGCTAGATAGGGAATGATCGAGCTTAGAAGCACGTATTTATGCTCTGCACGCCTTCGGCACTAATAATGATGTCGCTAATTGCGTAGGAACCGTTTTGAAAATAGACCTTTACGGTCTGCTTAAGCTCCTCGATTCTTACCGCCTTCTTATTGTATTGTACCGGAATGTTTGTCGACAGCCATTCTCGAAAACGAGCACGGTTTGCCCGCACGAAAAGACCGCTTCCGTCGTCGCGTTGTTTTAGTTTGATAGTGCTGTCCGGGGTATAGAAGGCTATCTCGGCATTTAGTTTGAGGGGGTTGAGATGATTCACTTGTTGGAACGGCGGCATGTCTGCGGGCATGCCGGCGAAAAAGTTATCGAGTATGCTTCGGATTGCTCGCTATTAGATTGTGGCTAGTGTAATATAACGTCAATTTCGAGTAATGACTTGCCTGTGCAAGGCGATAGACCAGCCCTGAAGACGTTCGTATTTATTTGCATCCCTTTCGAATATCTCGAACCCGATCCCTTTTTTGCGAAGAGCTTGGGCAAGCGTTAGACCCCTAATGCCTGCGCCAAGAATAAGGACGCGGAGTGTGGATTTTATGTTCAATAAGAATTTCGAGCGCTTGGCTTGAAGAATATTTCTTTGGCGAATCGTTGGGTAAACATCACTTATATAATGTGCTCTGGCCGGATGTAAGCACTATCGCCGTGGGTTGGTCCATCGAGCAAAAGTCGTGCCAAGATGATTATGAGAGTCCCTGGCCAAAGCTACCACGACGACGATCTTATGCTTACCAATACGTGTTTTGCGTTAATGGGCTCTGGAATGCGTCGGATCTAGAGTGGATATTCCGGTTCGTGGGCAAGGATCTATAGCGAGTTCCGTTTTAAGTCCCGGTGAACGGACTTTTGTTAATTGATAATTTCCGGATTGATGACGATATTTGGAGACGAGTTTAAAGTTTCGGGTTTCGGATATTTTTCGAATGCCGACTACGTTTGGGGTCCCTTTTTATTATTAGGAGGTTAGACTTCCGTGGTTTGAGCCCTCGATATGACGATATGGAGCTTGCTGGCGTGTATGCAATGATGCTGTGCCGTTTTGAACCGAGTTCTGGTAGTTTATTCACCCCCGCCGGCGTTTCTAACCAAGAGATAAAAGCGTGTTTGGGGGTGCAAATATTACTGGCTAATTTAGCATTTTTACGAGATTGGATTTATTGTATTTCTTAGATTGTTTTGAATGTTGTAATGGGCGGATGGAATTAAATTTATTGATAGATGCGTGATAGATGGATTGAGAAGAGGATGAAGCTTTGCCTTCCACCTATTACCGCTGATTGTTTATTTATAGGTGGAGTTAGCGCCTAAGGCTTTTCCCGCATCGTATTAAAAGAGCCGAATACTTATCGTCGAGAATTAGTACCTGGCGGGTATTGAGGACCTGGATTTTATACGCTTGGAGCACTTGAGAATTTTATACCGAGCAAGCTATATCATATCCGATTATTTTCGTATATATCGGCTTATGCGCGTAAATGGCCGTACGATTGCGGTGGGTGGGCAGGTTATAATTTTAGAAGCCCGCCAGGATTTGAGCGATATGGCCGTATTAAAAGAGTTTTCCTATATACTAATAGAAGACCACGTAAATTGGTAAGATTAGAAACCTAACGAAGCTGAAAAGCGAATTGCGCTAGCTTAATTTTATAATATTTTACGTCCTAAAGTGCTCTCCGCGGCGATTGGTATGAATGCGCGTACCGAGGACTCAGTTACGACGCTCGCCGTGATTGCAAATATTTGCACGTGTTGCATGAGTGTTTGTTATATTTGTAGAAAACGACATTGAGGTTTATTAAGCATTATACGATTAAATCCAACCAAATTTTATGCAAGACTTGTTAGCTTTATGACGCCGCCGCGTTGGCAAAAGTCCAAAAAGGCCGGCACCATATGGAATTCTTGACAGGTTCAGCCCTGTCGCGTATAAAATAGCTCAACTATGAATGATAACTCCCGAAAACTAACGACCGCTTAGACTAGTTCACGACTCCGAAGTCAACCCGAAGTTCCGACCGTGATGATATACACCTTCACGTCGCGGTTAATCGATGAGCCATGTTGGCTATGCTATGTGCTACTACGTCACACGGTCAAGATCGTTGCTTATACCTGTTACGATAAAAAGAAATCCCTAATTTTGATTATTTTGCCGCAATAAGACATCTGTGAGAGGCTGGTTTAAGCAAGAAGTATATCTCCGGCTTTATGTCAGCATCCGTGAAGCCCTTTTCCGCCGAGAGTGTTGCTTGGGGAAATTGCAAAAAGAAATGGGCCGCGGCTAATCTCAGCTCTATTATTGCAAGATGTATTCCTAAATAAATTATAGGATGGTTAGCGCAAATTCTTCGTTTTGTCTTTTTGGAAAGGATGTATATACCGCGATTACCTCCACTAAAGGTCAAAATCGAGTCGTTTATGGCCTTCGTAGGGACTTCCCACCGGCTAGGGTCGAATGAGAGTGGGTTAGAGAACACGTTTGGGTTGCGATGCAGGCTCCAAGCTTGCGTGCTTACGACGGTATCAGCTGGGAGGTGATAACTATAAAGTTCTGCGCCGCCGTGTGGGATAAGCCTCGGCAGTCCTGCCGGCGCAGCAGGGTATAGCCGCAGAGTTTCCTCTATAACGTAATTTAAGTATTTGGCGCCTTTGAGCTGATTATAATCGAAGTCCGGAGATAGCTTTCGCAGTTCCGCCACTAATTTGTCTCGAATACCCGGGTGACGGCAGACCGACTAAATAAGGTACGTTAACGTGTTGGCCTGTGATGCGTGAGTAGATCGATGGCCTCTCGGAGACGAAAAATTTATAGTCGTGTTTGAGCCTGCCACGATATAGCCCATAGCGTTGTCCCGAAGCTCGATTGTGCTTAATCTCCCTTTTTTTTTTTGATCGTATAGTTTGGAGAATAACGTGGGCTTGATGCCTTCGCTTTTGCTCGCTGCCAGGTTTTGGTGGCGCCGAATCGATTGTTCGGCGTAAGATATGAGCCTTTTGCGGTTCGTTTCGGCTTTGCTTATAATCGGAATATTGATATAATTGGATATTTGTATTATGAAGGGAAAGGTTACCCTGATCCCCCCCGCCTGAGCGACGCTTTGTATGTTTTTGATGTATTGACTTTTTTGGTGAATGTTAATTTGGATGCAAACCGCTAACGATCTGAGCTGAGTTGGGTGAGATTTGCCTCGCTAGTTTCCAATATGTTGAACGATTTACCGAAGCTTAGCTCGCCTATTATGTCGGTTGCTATCGAAAAGAACTAATGGTATATATTTTGTGTGCTTATGAGCGTTTTGTGCACGTTTTAGGCCGGGTGGTATTTAATGTAAAATTGCGCTCTTTTATATCCGCTTGCATTCGTGATACCGCTATTCTGATTTTTAGCTTTATCGCCGCAATATGCTTGGAGAGTCCAGACTCTGCTATTTCCGAAGATAGTAGACGGCGCTGGCGCTTGTGGATGCCTACGTCGCGCGTGCTAAACACGTTGACGATATTTGTGATTAATTTGTTGTAGAGGTCGGATTTTAGATACTCGCCTTTTATTCGATGTATGATTTGCGCGGCGGTGGCGTTTTGAAAACTGGCTTCGTTCGGGCCGAGACGGACCGCGGGGCCTGTTGAGAATCAGTTTGCGCTTAGCTTGCGGTTTTTGATGTTGTTACGCTGACCGTATGTGAGATGAAGTTGGTGGATCCAGTGCGGTCCCCGTCCTCGCGCGGTCTCGTACCGCAAGCGATGGTCGGAGAATTTTGTATGGTGTGGGCCTGGCAATTTTGCTAGTGGACTTTTGAGTAGCCCGAGGACTCGCTGGTGTCGCATGTTGTTTAGCGTGGACGACACGCATCGTGACGGGGAGAAGAGCTCACCTATAGCATGCTGAAGGTAAGTAACGCAGCTATCGTGTATGCTAGCTTTAGCGTTGCGTTTTTTATGGCGGGGTTGGAATCTTGAATCCAAGTTCATTAGTATCCTTTACGACGTCCTCGCTGTGTTTGTGCGCAAGGGTTTGTTTGCTAAGTTCAGGCGCTTATACGATGCTTTTGTATGCTTTTGTATCGGATAAATAGTTGCGTTGTCTAAGGTAGCGTCTAAGAGGCTCTAGGAGCAAGGCTATTTGTGTGGATAAAGAATATTTATGATGTATGCTGCGTGCGTATGCATATATATAGGTTACGACGGAGATAAGTTTAGCGCTACGTGTGCCGAAATTACTGTTTCCGGCATATCCGCGCCGTCGTGGTGTTTTGCTTTAAGTTAATCGCGTTATTCGGTAATCCAAGTAATTAAGCGCAAACCTTATTCCTTTTGCGATCGGTGCATATTATGGATTCCTTGCGTATAAGCCGATGCCAAGGTTTCCCATAGTCGGCGCTGATGGAGTAGCAATGGAGCTTAGCCCTGAATGCGTCGGTGATGCCGAGCGAGTGGCCGCAGCGAACGCTTGAAGACGCCGCCATAATATCCGCGCATTCGGATATTTTACGTTGTCCGGTGTGTTAGCGTCGATTTGACCTATTTATAGCATGACGAGCCATCGAAGTCCGTGTGTGATCATCCCGGATACGCGGCGGCCATAGATTTTTTATGATTTCCGGTCGTGGCTAGTATGGGTAAGCATTAGTTGTATGTGGTAGAGCTTTACCTAAATTGCTTCGGCGACCGATTATAATAATAATGCAGATGGAGTGGCACCGATAATAAGGCAGATTTCGTGCAATTACCGGCGAAGCACGCACGGAAACGAACTTTGTTTGGATCGTGCCAGCCGACGCAATATAGGTTCCACCGATGCGGCCCTTATGGAGATAATTAAGTCGCTGATATTATGAACCTCCCGTTGGCTGTACCTAGCTTCATTTTTGTAGTGCATTTGAAATTATTTGATTTTTTTTATTTTTTTATTTTATAAAGTTTTTTCCCTTTTATATTGTTATGAAGCTGGAGAAATTCCGTGTAGTTATATGCTCGTATTGATTATGTTTTTGGAATAACTAGCTCGTTGGTTGGTTAGCGACGGGGATTTCGCTAAATTGCGTAGGCTTCGGTGGCATGCGGCCTAAGGGGAGCGGAGATATTATATATTTATTTGAGCCTCGGCTAGTGTTTTATGATTGTGAGCGCCTAAATGGTTCTAGATGGTGTTGATGGCGCGTAACGAAAATGCAACTAATTTAGGCTTGTTACGGAGATAAACGGATTGGAGATAATGATTTGTGCCGTCAAGGTTCTTAGCGCCTGCTCCGAAAAAAGCTGCAGCCGAGCCTTTTTTAACCGGTTATAGTTGCTAAGCCCGAGTGTGGCTAGGATTTGATAAGTGCGGTATCGCTTAAGCAGGTCTGCGATTTCCGATCGAAGCGAGCTGTCTGCCTTGTATATTGTTAATTGAGGCTATTATAGCAAATACGTGCTGACGCGCGGTTGCTCTAAAATAAAGAAGCCCTTCAAAGCTGTGGAGATAAAGGTTGGATTAAAAAATGGCTGAAATATTTAATTGCGGATTAGTGCTGCTATACTGCCGCAAATTTTCGGCCCTAACCAGGTTATAACGGAGCCTGCGGGCTGCTATTAGCGTAGGTATTGCCATTAAATGTGATTTACGCCAACCATGGTTCCCGTTCCCGAGTATATGGCCCACACGTTAGTATAGCATTAATATCCGTTTTAAACGTGCCCTCTCCAGATCTTCCCGATTGCGTGGTCCACGGAAATTAATAGTTTACTATAAGATTGCATAGAAAAGAGCGGGCAGCATATTCTCGACGCAACTTAAACCTTCCCGAAAAGCAGCTCGCGACCTTCTATATTCGTCGTCACATAAGTTATTACTATGGACAGCCAGCACCATATAATCGACGTGAAGAGCATGAGCTCGACCATACCGCCGCCACTTATTGCGCATAAAAACGTCAATAAGCTAGCTTAATACGTTACGACCCAATCGAATAGGCCACAGAAACCTGCTTTTTTCGAGGTTGCAAGGACCTTTAACGATGGAATCGAGTATCCCGCTGGCTTTAAGCTCGCTATTATCACTCTCGCTCTCTGCTTAAGCGTCTTTTTAATGGCTTTAGAGTGAGTTAAGATTGCAATATATTACTTCTTTATCCGTACTAAACGTTCTCTTTCGCAACTCCATTATTGCGATAGTAATTCCTAAAATTTCCGACGCATTTTATAGCGTCGGTGATATTGGCTGGTACGCCAGTGGTAACTTCGCCCAACCCTTTTCTATGTACGCATGCTAATGGGGGGCCACGCAGCGTACCTGCTTACTACAGCCGCCTTGCAGCTGATTTTCGGTAAATTCTATACGTACTGCGATATTAAGCTCGTGTATTTAATCGCTATTGCTATTTTCGAGCTTGGAAGCTTGATTTGCGGGGTTGTATAGAACTCCGTCACCCTTATCGTGGGTCGCGCTATTGCGGGTGCTGGCTCCGCAGGCATATTTTCCGGCGCGCTCCTTATTTTGGCCTATAACGTCCCGCTCGCTAAACGCCCGGCCTATTCGGGTTTTATTAGCAGCATGTACGGTATAGCTTTAGTTGCTGGGCTTTTGCTAGGAGGTGTATTTACGGATAAGGCTGCAAGTCCGCAATCCCCTTATTGGTCGTTTATAAGAGCTAATATGTTATAGACCTGGCGATGGTGCTTTTTTATTAATTTGCCTATCGGTGCTATTGCTGTTGTGGTTATTTACCTTTTTTTTCCCGAGCCCGAGGCGGAATAAGCCGGAGAATGAGCCTTTAAGCGAGCGCGTTAAGCGATTTGACCCTATCGGCACCATTCTCTTTATGCCTGCCGTCATCTGCCTGCTCCTAGCCCTCTAGTGGGGTGGTACTACGTATCCTTGGAATAGCGGCCGCGTTATTGCCCTTTTCGTTCTCTTCGGCGGATTTATTACAGCCTTTAGCTATATTTAATGGAAGCAGTAGGAAAACGCCACTATACCCCCCTGCATTATTATGAATCGCTTTGTCTGGGCTGGCGGCTTTTACGCCTTTACCACTGGTTCGGCCTTTTTCATTATGATTTATTATGTTCCTATTTGGTTTCAGGCCGTGCAAGGGGTGTCGGCTGTTGAATCGGGGATTCGAAACCTGCCTATGCTGATGGTAGTCGTTTTATTTTCCATATTCGCGGGTGGTATAGTTATAGCTCTCGGTTTATATGCCCCGTTTATGATTGTAGGCACCGTCTTTATGTCCGCTGGCGCCGGACTTTTAAGTTTGTGGGCTCCTAATACAGCTATAGGGACGTGGATCGGCTACCAGATTATTTTTGGTGCTGGTGTCGGCCTGGCAATGCAGCAATTTATTATAGCGGTGCAGATAGCCCTTGATTTTGAAGATATCCCTATAGGCATTGCGATAATCGTGTTCCTCCAAACTCTAGGGGGCGCCCTTTTCGTTAGCGTCGGGCAGTTTGTTTTTACGAATAAACTCGTTGAAGCTCTCGTTACGAACGTCCCTTCGCTCGACCCTGCTGCCGTTTTCGCTGTTGGTGCCACGAATCTCCAGCAGATCGTCTCTATCGATCTGCTCGATGCTGTGAGGCTGTCCTATAGCACTGCATTGACTATATGCTTCGTCGCGTTAGCCGGCTTGGCGACCTTTATTATTGTTGGAAGCACTTTGGTCCCTTGGAAGAGTGTCAAGAAAAAGAACACTGAAATAGAGACGATTTGATTTATATTTAATCCGAAACGTTCCACGACGAGGCTTAAATGATACGGTTTAATAGAAATATGGAAAGGACCTGGATCCAGAAGGATTTTGATACGAGGACGCGCTGGTGTTGGTAAGACTACTCTGTGCAAGAGGATGGTTTATGATTTTATTAAGAAAGATATTTGGCAAGATTTGTTCGATCGCGTGCTCTGGAAGAAAATTATTCGAATTTTCGGAGGGGTTATAATTGTGAAAGGTTGCGCTTTAGAATGCAAGAAGAAAGTAGATGCATGGTACCCCTGTGCTTGTCGTTGAGTTAATTAGTCCGCTAGCCCGCTGAGAAGTACACGAGTTTGTAGAACGTCTTTATTTGTTGGAATTATGTTCTCCTTAAATGTTTTTTCGAAGATGCATTATATTATGTTATTTTAGGAAGCGGACCCTTAAAGTCTCCTTGCTTAAAGGCTATTAAATAAGGTGGTAAATGAGATGCTAGCTGCGTGACGGATTGCGGAATATTCGCATAATTCAAGTGATAAGCTTAATTTGGGATAGCTTTGAAAAGTGTTAAGAGGTGCGCCGTTTTTTAAAGGCTATGAAGACTGTGTTATGATTGATTAATCCTAAAAGCCAGTCAATTTTGGCCCTTAATTAATATTTTTAATGCAAACGCAGCTTTTGGTAGCGTTGGTTTGAGGACATTTGCGCCCACGTAGTGGCGGTGAAGTGCCTATTTGGGTATATAGATTTAAGGTTGCGTGAAATAGATATATGCTGTAATTACTAAAGGATATATAGGGGAATACGCCTTTGCATAAATAGCTGCCTATTGGTGAAAGAGATTGGTAAAGGTGATTTTATAAGTTCCTATTTCCAAAAATCTTGATTGGAGGCTTCGCATTCCTAGAAGTTACTGGTATCGTTTATCCCATGCTCGTTGTCAAATTTCTATACCCTCATAGCCGACCATTTTTATCAAGTGTGGGCAGGTCCTCAAGCCTGATTTCGGTTTATCCTGTGAATAGTTGCGATGTATTCGGTATTTTGTGAAACTGTTAAGATTAGGGGAAGCTTTCCAATATAAGTTATGGAATACCCCTGGTGTCGCTTCGTAGCCTGTGCTCCAGGTTCCAGCGGGTCACGGAAGCTAAGCCTTTTTTTAAAGTAGCCGATTTTTAGAGGCCGTTAATTGTCGTTCCCCATAACTTTCATTTTAAGCATAATTCTTCTCGGCACTTTATTAGAATAGCTTAAATTGTATTTTCGAAATGTTTCTTGCTCGATTATATATAGTAGAATAGGATATACCGATTCGATAAAATCAAGGAAGTGGACTTATAATTGGTTAGTGTGAATCTTAAAGCCAGTCTTTTTAACGGCTAGCGTCTGAGTTCCTAAAAGTAATTTTATTCTAAATCGAATATGCCTATTATAATTGCTGGTATTATAGCACACAAAGCTAATAAATGCTTCACAAGCTTCCCAACCGACCTCCCAGATCCGTCGCATGTTGCATTGGAGCACCCGCGTTTGGAGGCAAAAGCGAGCGCCACGTCTATTATACCTATATTTGAATACGAGGAAGCATTGATAACCGCATAGATTATTATCGCCTGATCCGTTATGACGATATCTCTCGTATTGAGAACTGGCAGGCTAAAGCAGCCTTATATAATGGTCGATTTTAGGTATATAAGATTATTAATTTAGCAGCTACGTCGGATATGATAATTCTATTACGCAATTAATTAAACCCCTTATCACGCCCCAAGAACCTCACCTTTATATTATTTTACCTCTTTCCTTAAAACCGCGTTATTTAGCGAGAATGAAGTTCCTTATGGCCACTATTTCCGCAACCGTTGCCTCCGCAACCGCCGTATTCTCCGTTAGCGATTTCTCGGCTAGTTGCATCCCCCACTCTTCCCAGTGCTCGTAAGTCTTGCGTCCGTTTGCCAATATAGCATTTGGGATATTTCTAATCTCAAAATAAATATATCCTTAATTATTCTTTTGGTGTTCTCCAGCCTGGTACTATCGAGACCACTCCCGTTAAGTGCTCTAAATTGCTTAATGCCAGCGGTTTTAGCAATTTGCCAAATGTCCCTGACGGCACCTGCGAGAATTTATCGCGCACCTGGACCATTACCCGTAGCGACGCTGGCCTCGTTTTCGGCGTCTCCTAGCAGGTTACTCCATCTAGCTGTTAGATTGGTACCTATACGCAAGTAACCCAAAATATGATTTAATAATTATTTTTTTCTTTTTCTTTCGTATTATAAAAACCTTGACGAGAAAACCTTCGTGGGAAAGGAAAAAGAAGCTGATATTGCTTGATTTTATAGCATCCCTGCGGACCAGCTAACTATCGCTACCTAGCCCAATGCCTAGGTCGAGAGCTATACTGGCCCTACCAGTTTTAACCTTAATTAGAGTATTTACGCTTAAAAGTGGTTGAATTTACCGTATATATAGGGTGCTTGGTTTCGTCATAGTCAATAATATATGCAAACGGGATCACCCTATATAAAATTAAAAAACCTTATAGTGATGAATCTTAGAGTTATTGAATTTTCTGGATATCCGTTTTGCATATTTTAACTTTCCCAGATTATTGCCTACGACCATGATGCGCATAACCTCGATAATGGCCGAGTACCGTGTCGTGTAGTGTAGTACAGTGGCGCCGTTAAAGCATTTCCGTAAATATTGCTTGCTTTGTGTATTTGGTTGCGCATTTTGCGGCCTGATGGCTTTCGAAATTATTGCCTGGCCCATTTTGCTTCCGCAGATCGGACGGTTATAAGTTTTTATAGCTTATTAACTCCTGATTATATAGCTTTGCTATTAACGCATCGAGACGCAGCAGCATGAAGTTATGTGAAGTCAGATGCTTGCGTTATAGCTTGGACCAGGTCCTTTATGGCCGGCTTTACCTTTGGCAATCAATCGAGGCGTATATTGCATATGGGGGGAGGGAGCGTGGATATGTATAAATAAAGTTGTTTCACCTGCGGTAAGGCTATGATACTGCTGCTCGATATTGCGATTAATTAGTGGAAGTCCTTATATTCGTAGCCATTTAGGTAAGACCGGTTCATTTAATATATATGCAGCATTTGATATTGATCCCGCATAGTCCAGAATTTATACCGGACGAATTTTGTCTTCGTTAATTTCCCGGCCGAGCAGGATTTCGGTCCTGGTCCTGATTTCTCAAATAATTATTAGTATACACCATTGGCAAGTCAAGGACGTCTTAATAACACGTATAATATTGCCAATTCGGGTTAAATACTTTTTATTTGGTTTTATATTTTATATAATGATTATGGTAATAAGGAGTTTCGCAATCCTATATTTTAATTAGCAAACGATTTTGTGTTCATCCTTGCATAATTTGGGGTTTTTATTAAGGGAATCTACCGCTCCGTATGTCACGTGTTTGTATCGAATAGCAGTGAAGTGGTGCTAATTATGTTGATTTGGTGATTAGCAATGCAAATTACTTTCTTCTCTTAATATCCGTTTCCTTGTATTTTATTGGGTATGCCATCTTTGTAGCGATTGCATAATTAGCAAACCCTTCGGATATCATATCGCTTCGTTATTAGGGCCACTACTAAAGCGGTACCGCGATGTAATAATTCAAGCATTGGGGTGTATCTCTTAAATATTATATAGTAGTTTCCGGCATGTAAGGTGACGCGCGTCGGTTCTAAGACCATATGTGGCTGATTGAGATCTGTGATAGGTGCACGGCCTTTTATAAAACCTCCGCTAGGTTAGATCTGGTGAGTATGTTGCTTATATGCATTATTATAAGAAAAAAAAGGAAAGATATAAGAAGAAATGAGAAGGATAGCAAGGCATAGTAACGGCCGATGCGGAGGACGAGTGCCTTGCATTAGTGTGCCATTCTCTATCTATAGGTTAAATAAATGTTAGCGGAGTCGTGGTTTTAGCACATTGATGCTGATTAACGGTTAGTGATATCTATTAGTTACTTGTAATTTATTAATATAGTCCTATTGATGATTTTCGCTAAGTTTAAGCCCGGAAAGTAGAAGATACAGGTATAGTAATTGTTAATTGAATATATACAGGTAGCTTATTATACATATAGCGTCTCGAGTGGGAGTATGGAGATACGCTAGTGTCATTAAATACTATTAGAAAGTAACCCGCTAACTATTGGCATTTTATAATCTTAACCCCAATTTTTAGTTGATTCACCCGCTTGGTGGTTGTGTGGGTGCGCTATTATAATTTAGCTTAATACCGAGCCTCGCAAACCTATTAGCAAGCGCCAATATTTTCGATATGACACCGGTATGATCTTTTGAGCGCTCATGACACCGCGAGCCAATTTTGAGGCGTGTTCCGCATGTGACATGCTCTAAAACCTGCATATTATATCGAATGCGTATAAGCCTCTGGAAGCGGCCCTGAGCGATATGATCGCCGAGCATAAACAGCATATTTATAAAGCAAGTAAATTTTACCGAATCGCTTCGCATAAGCTGCATCGAGGTGATGTTAGGTGGCAGCATTCGAGCTAGATAATCTGGCCTGGCGTAAGTAGTATCGATATCGGGAGTATGCACGTTTAGAATAGTGGGAATGTCGTTATCCCAATGATAAATCGCGGCGCAATTAAGGAAGAGCGATTTTAGCGCTGTGAAAGCTCGGAGGTCATCCAATGGTGCGGTCAACCGTGGGTACTATGATTCACATCTTAAGTCGAGGTGCAGCGTGCGCAGAGTCTCTCGGTGAGGAGTTAGAGCTTGGATAAGGAGCCAAGGTGATGATTTAGGATCTCGAAGAGATAACGTGGCCGTGATTTTGGGATTGTGACCGCTATGAGTCTGGTAAATGAACCCCCTTAACGAATTACAGCCAAATAAAAGTGGTAGGAGATGCTGCTTGCTGATATTGCCTTGCATTATATATAAGTTTTGGATTTTGAGGCGAGGAGATATATGGTGGTTTAGGGTTCGGGGGGTCATAGCGGTTCGTAGTATGCCTGTGGTGAGATCCGGGATGTAATAGTTCTTTTCAGCCGTGATCGAGGCTGATCGATAAAATTTCTCGAGGTCAGTAAATGGCCGTGGATAACCGATGGTAGACACCAGCTCGATTATTTGCCGGGTTTGAATTTTATATAAACCGTGGGCGTGGTGGTAACTAGTATTGGCGTATTAGTATATGCAGAGTAATAAATCGTAATGCCTGAGCCGAGGGAGCGTAGCGGCGACTAAAGCAACCGTGGGATAGGTCCAACTAGCAACCATCTGCATGGGGTTTCTCCAGCTATTTAAGATAAGGTCTGGATTGATGCATATAATTGTAATAACCTTAGCTAGGCGGGAAGATACGGTAATTGTCCTTAAGAAGGAAAGAAGCTGTGTTTGTATAGTACCCTTTAGAACCACTGCATGATGCAGGATGGGTTGAGATATTTGGCATAGGGCTCTGCTAGTGAGGCATAGAGACTATAGAGCATAGCGATTAAGTAAATCGCGCGAAATTTTGGGGCGTGCTGCAATTTGATTCGCCGTGTAATGCGAGCAAAATTGCCGAGCTATCAAAAGGGTTAACTCTGTCGGAAGCCTTTTAAAAGATATTGTGACGTTAATGGATGAGAGGAAACGCGTTTATGGTGAGCCACGAAATTAGAGGTGCGAGAGGGCTTATATAGATACCCAGAGGAGGTATGCGGTGGGGCTATCGTGGGTATTTAAGTGTGTGGGTCGATAAGTGGCTTGATAGTTGAACGCGAAGACGATGACGGAAGCCCTTTATGAGGCAGGATAAGAGACTTATTTAGTAGGATCATATTTAGGATGGTCTCCACTATAATAAATAAGTAAACCACCGTGAATCTATGCCATTATGGGCATTAACCCTAAGCTAGACGCAGCAGGCATTGTAATGTTTAGAACTAACGCCCCTAGCATATTTACGCGGGGTGACTTGTGATGCGAGAGTGCCCTAATTCGTATTAAATAGTGAGTATTAGTATTACGTCCGGGCGTTATGGTATAAGCAGCGTTTGGCCGCCGTGCTAATGAACCATTATGCGAATAAATTAGACGTTGTATTTTGGCGCAAAGCGACCATAGGGCATTCCCGTCGCATATCGTATCGTAACGCATTCCAAGCATATTTCCACTGTTAAATTTCTCGGAAATAAAGCATAGCGGCTCCATTTCTAGATGATTATATTCGAATGTTCCGAGCTGCTAGGTTTATAAGCAAACGATTTACCGTTACGGTAGGTGTGTTAATAGGCCGTAGCTTAAAGAGCTGCAGTTCTGGGGTCCACCTGGGCCGCCTATAGCTGGCGCCCGGGGTCCATTTATTAGCCACCCCGCGACAGCGCCTAGCGTCGTGACACGCTTTTGCCAAAGTTCGGTCGAGCTAGATGGCTCTGAGAAAACGGCCTTTTTCGCCCTTTCGTTGAGTAAAATGCCCGGCGGGCATTATTTCGCGAGTTATCCATAGCGATATTATGTTCGGTAGAATATAAATAAACCACTTTATTAAGGCCAATTCGGCATAATATTGTCGCCCCTTACTTAATATGGATATCCGTATGACGTC
Source organism: Neopestalotiopsis sp. M2102B (assembly GCA_023628315.1). Lineage (NCBI taxonomy): Eukaryota > Fungi > Ascomycota > Sordariomycetes > Amphisphaeriales > Sporocadaceae > Neopestalotiopsis > Neopestalotiopsis sp. M2102B. Next base: position 61,808 of record JAMAKW010000122.1, read on the forward strand.
CGCATGAAATCCTTGCCGATTGATTTGAAATGATTGACTTGATTAATGTAAAATATGATGGTATTCGGATGGGCCTCGATATTGTTTGACGCATTTACCACGCGATTGTGCATGATAAACTATATTGGCTGATTCCAAGATTTGTGCTTAGGTGGGGATTTAGTTTGAAGGGCACCGACCCTGCCATTCAAAGGGCTTACCACTGTAAGGTCTCGAGCGATTGGTATGGGTATTGTAACCCCCTAGTGCTTGGCCGTAGAAAGAGTCTATTGTAATATGAGTCGCATTCGTAATGAGCATATTAACTACATATATCGTGGATTTTTGATAAAGATATTTTTAGATTTATGCGTGCATTTCCCTTTAATAAAACCAATAACGTTTGATTTACTCATTTATGCGATATTTCGATTATAGAAAGTGATTATAGACCGAAAAAGAAAATCGTTAAATGAAGCAATAAATGTAATGAAATAATGGGTGTTACCAGATTACGATGGATTAGGCTTGGTAGTAAATTTATGCCTCCCGTTTGTATTGGTCGGACTCGATATGTGATGCTATTCTTTATGAAATTACCCGAGGGCAAGATCATGCTTAAAGCACGTATTAAGGAACCGAAGAAACGCATCTTCTCACGTGTCGCAGCACGTTGAATCTCGCGGCAAAGAGCTATATAGGTTAAATTCGGAATGCTTAGAGACACGCTTCGCGTGTGTAGCTCGGTAAATAGTTTGGGAATCGCGTTTAAGGAATAAAGCTTATCGCCCGCGTCGCAGAGGGTATATAAGAAGAAGCGGATGTTTTTATTAGTGTTGTAAGTTGCTTAAGCGGTCGGCCTTGGTGATAAATCTGGCTAATGTTGTATCGAGAGTTATTTTAGGCTCGAATTTGCTATGCATCTCACTTTTGCTATTCTCGCCAATTGAGACCTATTATATACGCTTTCCCTTTATGAGAATGTTTTGATTGCTTGCCTAATATTACTCTAATGCCTGCAACTTATTGGGGCGATTTTTGCGCAAGAGCGAAATCTAGTATTGAAGCTAGAGCCGATGTAAATTGTGAGCGCATAGGCTCGTTTCAAATAAATAGTTTCAGGCACTTGGGATGATCGGTGAATCAAGTTGCGTGTCGTTGGAGACCCTGGGCAAGCCATTATTTGATCCTAAGGGGAAAATATATTTACGAGCGTGCTAATTTAATTTTTAAAGGCTATGTCACTATTAGAAGAATATAAGAATAGGCCATTTTATGATATGCATTTTCGAGGTGCTTGTGGTCTGCATATGGCTGTTAGTATTTTTTGTAGCAGTCCTCTTAGATATGCCTAAGCAATGATGTAGAAACCGTGGTTAGTACTGCTGTTGGTTGTAAGTGAGCGAATAATGTAGTGTTAGTTAATCCGATGTGTACGCAAAACTGATCTAGTATCTCCGAAATCCAATTTGGTCCGTATGATCGGCACGGTATCAGCGTGATGGCAAGATGGATAATAAAAGGTGTAATACGAATAATATCTTAAATATCCCTTTGCGAAATAACTATGCTCCATTTGTCGCCTTGGATTTAGAGGGCTAGCAAGAAGTCAGATAGGAAATGAGATAAGTTCTGCAATGTCTTTTATTGCGCTGCGAGCCAGATTGCGAGTTGTAGCTTAGCTTTTTTAGCTGCATCGTTTGTGTGTTTTACCTCGATGAAAAGGAAGATTGGTGCCCCCTAAACGCCGGAAAACCCGCGGTATGGATATTTAGCCTGTTTGTGTGCTTATTTAGACGTCGAATATTTGCAAGGCGTTGATAGTTTGATAACTATCGCATAGTGGATTGTATGTCCTTCGTTATGCGATCCTTTATATACGATGAGCCTTTAGTTAGATTACTCACGATATTAATTGTTTTGAAGCGTCCGAGAAATCGCCGCTCCTATTTTTCTGATTTTTTCTATATTAGCGAATGCTTGTCCGATTTAATTGCAAAGAGAAGATGAATGTTTATTCCGTTATTAGATTTTTGAATAACGTGGCATGCCAATTGGCATGTCGGTGTTATTCGCGCCTCACCAGCGATGAGCGCGATCCGAGCAAATTGATTTGTTTGGTGCGGAAAGCCTGGAATTCTGGCGAGAAAGAAGACAGTATCACCCGGCGCCAAAGAATGGGGTACGGACTTCCTCGGGCGCCAGGATATTGCTTGACTAGAAGCCCTAAATCGTCGGGGTTATTTGTTACAGCCTACTATTAGTTTTTTACTGGTTTGTAAGGCGTAGATAATTAGTACCTGATGAGCTAATCGTTGTATGTGGCCGCGATACCGGCCATATTTCTATTTTTGGGCTGTTGAAATATTTCGAGCGCAGGTGAAGGTGACGCATGAATTAACAAGCCAATGGAGAACCGCTAGTTGTACCATCCGCGAAGTGAAAGCGTAGTCGCTTTTGTATTATGATTGGCTATTTCTGAAATAGTTAGTGGCAGCGATGAGAAAACTCGTCCAATAAATATATTCTGTTTTCTGCTGGAATAGGCAGGCGCGGTGCTCATCACGCGTGCAGAGACAACAGCACCGGGCCCAATGAGAGCATTAGAGTTAAAAATAGTGTGGGCAAGTTCACATCGAGTTTTTCCAAACTGTTTTGGCTTTGTCCATATGGTACCAAAAGAACCTTTGGCATGGAGTAGTGTGGAAATATGATAAGAATAGGGCCAGAAGAATTACGAATAGGAATTAGAAATTCAGACCTTAGCAAAGATTGGCGTATAGATGGTAACGTGCGGTATTTATGGATTCTCCGAAGGTGGAAACCCGGAAAAATAACGAAAAATCGTGGTTCGGATTTGAAGAAAAAACAAAAAAAACCAAAAGATACATAATCGGATAGTTCGCTGATTGAGATTCTCCGAAAGTCGTATCTGGACAGCATACGGAGAATTCGCTACCAAAGCCAGGGTGAGGCCCATAAGGTGAGACGATTGTCTTGGGTTCACTAGATGTGATAGTTAATGCTAATTGTATAGCTAGTTTTTTATAGTCATTTTTAGGGGCCAGGAGAAGCGCAATATATGTACCAGATTTTGGCATTGGCTCTGATAGCCCAAGCACTAAAGAGAGATTTATTCGGAATTTCCGACGGCGTTCGATGATTCGCTATTTTTATTAGTGGGGTGTATTATACCACTTTGTCAGGGATGTATATAGTAGTGAGCGATAATCCCTGTGACCCCTTGTCCATATATACAGCTTATTAATTTTTTCAGCATCTGCTAGTCTATTATATGATCGAGGAGCCCGATAAGGATGGCAACTCAAAGTGTAATGGCTACCTATGTGTTAGAATATATTGCCCTTAGTTTATTAACCAAAAGGACCTATTTCGAAAGCTATGTAGCTTCATCTCGGTTTGATTTGCTGCTCTTACATTTCCTTGTATTTTCAGGCATAGGATTAGGAGAATTTTAGACGATTCTATAAATTGAGCGCATAAGTTGAGCGTTTTTAACGGCTGCCCTGAATTATGAATTGTGAGATTTTATTAAGTTTTGCGTTATCGCTTTGTATTATAGTAGTAATACGCCTCTTTGTGGGGCAGCCGTCTGAGTTTAATTGCAATTCAGAGCGGCGTTAATTCTCAGACTGATAACCTGGATTTTCGATTATATAGGGAGTCGTTTCTCCCAAATAGCAATAAAATGTGCGAAGCTTTAAATTTCACCGCAGAGCCCAATAAATAGTCGATGCTCCACACCGGTAGTGCGTTTTCCAAATTATATACCACTTTCACTTTTTTTATTATCTGCTTTTTACGCCATTCCTCATGTATGCCAGTCATGGCGTTTTTGGATTCGAGTATGCGAAAACTCTCCTTGTAAGCGAAAAGGGATATATTAGGTTCCAATAGCCAGATTGTCGCTAGCGTGCTGGATACGTTAATTGATTATTTAGGAGATGCATTTGAAAAGACCCGCTTGAGATCATCACTTCCTTTTTATCACCTACTACTTATAGAACGGAAGCAATTTTATGGGCGGGCTATGGATTTGCAATTTTTGAGGCGCGCTATTTTTTGCCAATAGTATCGACGAATCCTGCTTTACGGGCCGGAAGGCATTGGCAAGATAGAGTTGGCGCTAGAGCTTTCCTGGCGGCTGAAAGAGCAATGTCCTGATTACTCCATAATATGGACGTCGGGATAAAGTATTATAAGGTACCATTAAGAATGTATTAATGTTTTTACGAAGCTTAAACTTGACGAGTCCTATCGTGCGATAGATCTAAAATGATGTTTGCAGGAATATTTGACTTCAACGTCATCTAAGAAGTGGCTATTTGTTATTGACTAATGCCTAGAGAAGGAAATTGTTGGGCCAAGTGAATGCCCAGACTGTTTCGGCTATTATCTTCCAATTTCCCACGGCGTGGTCGTTTTGATGATAGTCCGATGCGATGGGCCGGCGCCAATATTAACTAAAACGAGATTTATTGTATTTTTTTAAGGGCTTGAAATCGCGGATGCTGCGAAGCTTTTAGGCTCTCTTGTGATCCGCAAAGACTTATTTAGAGATCGCTTTATGGTGTATAGGGTTTTGTCGCAACTCGCCTGTTTTCCTTAATAAATTATTTGGATAGCCGCCTATTTGAATAAGAATTGGGTGTTATTCGATGAGTTCCTCGATTAGGTCGAGGAGTCTCTGGTAAAGAGATAGTAATATTGTAGAGGAATAAATAGATCTATTCGGATCTTTGGCTTTAGCGGAAGCAAGGTTATTAAGGCTGCTTTAGCAATATAGGTTTATGATAATATAAATTTTTGATATATTTGCAGTGAATTGCCCTATATAGAAAAGATTTATGGTAAGAACGAGGTTCGGTTGATTTAGGAGATCTCTCGGCTGGGCGTTATTTCAGCCGAAAGCCTCGCTTCGACGGGCGCTATATGTCTCGAAGATATCGTGGAAAGATGGCACCGAAGGATGAAATAATATGGAGCCCCTGGTGGGATACGTCCGCAGCCGGATTATTCCGCTAGGTTTTGGCGGGAGGCTTTTACGACGAACAGCTGAACGACTTATCGCCATTTATTGGCGATTTTGCTCCTTGAAGACCTGTATTATTCATAGCTACGTACTATATGCAATGCTATTCCTGGCCTGTGAGGTGAAATTTGGCGTTGTGGCTCTGGACGTTGCCGACCGCCGAGCTTAAGTATTTACTGTTATCGCTGACGGGGATAGGAGTCGGCTTCCGATAGGCCTATATTTTCCAGGTGCTAGGAGAGGCCGGTTGATATAGAGAGTACCGGAATACCATAATTTAACCCTGATAGTAAGTTATCGATGGCTGGGCAGATGTTCCTGAAATGTTTAGGAACTCAGATGTCGTAAAAGTTCTTAGTAAGCAGTGTGTCGACCACCTGCCTCTGTCGTCTAGCTCGGCGAAGTCGAACGTATAGATAGGCTGGCGGTAGTATTTAGTGTTATTATGACTAATTACTGGGTAATAGCCTTAATTTGAACTGAAGGTAATTATATAAGATGGAGCAAGAAAGTATTTGGCGGTTGATTTCGTTTTCTAGTCTTAAAAGACTGATGTACGAAAGCATTTTGTTACGCACGATAATAAGCTAGAGGATAGTTATTTGTGCATAATTCCATATCTCAATGGGTATTTCCCCTCTATCCACGGGTAAAGAACGGGTCTCGCAAGCCATCGCGAGCCAATCCTGTTGGGAGCTTGGAAGGAACGCGTCGAGTTCCCGTCGAGCTCGTCCCATTTGGTGCGAGATTCGGTGGATACCGGACCTTATCTCAAGCTCGAATTGCTAGAAGAGCTGCTAACGGACCTTTACCTCCCGGGGGCCCCTTTTTCGATCCTCGCCTCCCCCTTGGTCCGTGCTAGAGGCTCGGCTATCTTAAGCCATATATTTTTGGCTGCAAAATTAGGTGAGAAGCATTATGCATTCTTAGCCGCGTCGATTAACTCTAGTTTAACCCTAATAAATTCTTCGTTTCTGCCACTAAAAGAAAAAACGGATAATTGAAAAAAAAAAACACCTTTAGATTTTTGCATCTAAAAGATTATAAATATGCAAAAACTATTAAATACGGATTAGTTTTGGTGGTGATGCCCTTGATTCTTTAAAATAATGTTAATTAATGCATTGTGTGCATTAGGTAGTGGTGGTTTACTTTGGGCCATTGACCATTGGACCGCCTATTGTGCTGCACTATTGCACCACCGGATGGCTTACTATGCACGCATTTTGTTATATGGAATTTAAGTAAAAATTGGTTTCCTAGTATCTCTAAGAGAATTACAATTAATTAATATTAGATTTGATTTATTCCGATTATTATTAATTAAAATATTGCAAATATAATGGTAGCATATAGCATAAGTAATAAGTTATAGTTATGTGATTTTTATGTAATGATTATGAATGAATTAAGCCACGGGCACGGTCCACGGGGCAGGCGAGGATTGAAAAAGGGGGAAGGGGAGAGAGGATCCGGACCGTCGAGGTGGGGAGTGGGTCGAGAAAGGTCCGGGGCTAATGAGAAGGGACGCTTACGAGGAACGCATCGAGGTCCGTTTAAGTATCCTTGAGTAAAGTAGTGGTAAACCATGATTAAGTTATGACGATACCATGTGAAATAAGGTGGCGGATGTATGGATGTAGGTTTAAACTGAAAACTAGGTGAGATACTACGGGCATAGAGCTGGTAAATTATTGAAGATCTTAGTTTGTGAACGTTTGTTAGGACATTAAGATTTATGCAAAAATGGCCAGCATATTTATATGCTTTCCTCTTTCGGACTTATGCTCTCGGTATCCGATTAGAATTGCGGTTAACAGTATTGCTTGGGCCGATGCTAACGCTGCACCTCGCTTAAAGGATAAGGCGCTGAAAGCTAGACGGAAAAATTCCCTGATTACCAGCATCGAGAAAAGAGCCAACAAACACATGGAACATATAAGCATGCATAATCTAGATTTTGGACATTTTTGGAATGTTTTTGTGTAAGAGATGGAGCATTCAGGTCATTGCCAAGAAACGGTGTTATTTCAATGCATTTAGGTCCGTGCAAGGTTGGAGTACGACCGACTAACAAACCTAAAATGCATTTTATTCGCAAATAAATTTCGTGATTACCTAAGTTTTCGCTAAGGCAAATCTAAATATAATAAATAGCCGTAAGGGTTTTCTTTTTTTCGTTTATATTTATCCTCTATATATAATAATAAATTAGATTTTTAAAATTAAATAAGATTATCTCGATAAGTTTTATCGCGAAAAAGCCGAAGCGTTACATTAAAGATACGCGCTAGTCGCGTCCCCTATATTTTGATAGATCGTTTCTTATAAAATTAGGCTAGTTATCTCGCTTAATATTATGGCGCGTTTCCGGAAAAATTATAAATATCGACTATATCGATAATATAAATAATCGCGCATTACGCTAAAGGCCCGCGATTTTTATCGTTACTAGGCAAATCTAACGCAGCCTTAAAAAAAAATGCATAGATTATAAATATTGCACTATTGTGCTCTCTGGCTGACGGTTGCTTAAAAGATTTTATAATAAGAATTAAATCCGCCTTATTAGCCCATTATTCAAAATATCTTTATTTAATAATAATCTTAAGTCTTATTAATATCTTGCCCTAATAATTGCTGCAATATATGCGCGCGCTAAAATCGAGCTTGAGCTCTCGCTCGAAATGCCGGATACTGCTTTACCTATCCCCGCTGGTATATATGGTTTCTCTATCGAGGCCGATAAATTTATCGATTAGGCCGGCGAGCCAAATAATATTAACCAATTCACGTATAATTTAATAAATAATATTAAGGAAAGGATTGGTATAGCACTATTAATTAGGTGAGTTTATACTAGCTATAGCCACCGCCTATCTTAGGGAAAAAAAACGAAAAAGAAGTTATATATGCTAAAATTATATAAAATTAGCGGTAGCTCTTAGGACGAAATAATTAATATTCCCGATCTAAATAACGAATCGCCTAGTTTCTTTAACGTTTTCGCTTTCGTACCTAATTTAGATTACCTAAAAAATATTAAATAGCTATTTCCCTAAACTAATTTTACTAGCGCTAGCTATAAATACTAGCGGGCGGCCTGCAATTTTCCCGAAACTACGAGCTTTACCTTTAGCGTTAATTTTTTATTTAGTAATATTAGCGAAGCTATTATTTATATCGAAAATATAAAAAAGGCTTTTACGGTATAATACCTTAATTTAAATATTTCCTATACCGTTTCATCTCTTTTCTGTATTGCCCTTTTTTATATCGTGGAATAAAAAGCAATATAAAACGTAAATATACCTTATAAGGCCTACTAATAGAATTCGAATTATATATCTAGGAATCCGATTGCGATTATATAAATTTATATGCGATTAAGCTTGGTAACGAGGCAGACTAATAAGGCAACGGTATTAAGCGAAATATAAATTAGGATATTTATATTTATTTTACCTAATAATAAATAGAATGCTCGCGGCTAAAATTCCTAAAATATTTATTAATGCTTTTTTTATTATATATTTAACGTACGTTATTAATAAGCCCTTAATTTAAGGATCGAATATTATTAAGCGGTTAATAATATTTTTAAAAATAATAAACACAAATATAAATTCGGAAACTCGGCGTCGCGCTAATCTATCCACGGAATATTAAACACGGATGCAATATAAAGGGAGTAAGCTAAATAAGCTAGTTTAGAAAATAAAATGCTAAACTTATCGAAAAGCCAAAAGGCTAATATACGAATTATAAAGCTATATTAATTTATTTTTAGTTTATTATTACTACTCGACCGGGTAGCTAAATAAATAATCCGCATAATTAGGCAAGGCGTCTAATCTAATTAATAAAATAAATATTCGGACGGAGCTAGATTATTACAACGACTCCGTCTAATTTGCAGCGGATGCAAATTATACCTTTATTCTCGGAGAAACCGGATTGTTTACGAATTATAAATAATAAAAAATAAGCAATTTTACGGCTACCGCTCTTTAGCTTATCGATTATAGCTTGCACGCCGCAATCGTTAAAATATCCGGTTTATTTTCTTATTAAAGCGTAAATTATAATTATAATAGTAAATCTCGCATTTCTTAATTTAAATCTAATCTAATTTAAATAGCTATTTCCATTAAAATTAATATTAAATAATTTATATAGCATTCGAACTTATCGACTATATTAATATTAATATTACCGATTATAATAAAAATGCAAAATACTATACGATACCAAAATATTACGGGTATCTTATTATAGCAAAAGCCATTAGCTCGACACAAAATGCGTATATTAACGAAATTAAAATAAATAGTAATATAGCCCTAACTACCTTCGAAATTTACGAAAATAATAAACTCGCGCGGATTATGCTTATTAACTTTAACCCTTAGACAGAATTATAAGTCTTTTAAAAAAATCGACGTTTTGGCAAATTTCGAGCTCTAATAATTATATGCATAATCTAGATTTACCGGAGACCGTTATAATTTAACGGTAGAATTGCCTTAACTTTCAAATTATAACGGAATGCGTTATAAATTTTTGGAGTTTGATTCTTTTAGTGTTATATATAAATCTCGCCTTTTTAATAAGCTTGTAATTAGGAATTTATATAAATTATTTAATATTATTTAATTAATTTAACAGCCGGCCTTATTTGGGGAGGGCAGAGTTTTGAAATAGAGTCGGGTAAGGCTAATGGTAACAAAGTATTCCATAACCTTAACTTTAGCGGAATTATTATCTTGCTATCCAGCTTAGTCGCAGTTCTATATCTATAAAAAATAAGTATAGAGATATGGTGCTATTTCGAATGTTTATATGAAATGCTACACTAGAAGTGGCACAAACACATTAGCTAGGGGGTAAATCTTGGCGCACTCGGTATCGTGAAGTAAAAAGTTAGCAACCCGATTAGTATAAATAATGAATGGCACGGTCTTTGTCGAGTTCTCCGGCCGTCTTAGCGATGATAGTTTTTTAAGCACAGTCTATTTTACGCGCGGAGACTTTCTGAAGGTAAGGTACCTTTTTTATATTCGTCCCATCGCTATCGATAAATCTACTGACTATTTCACAAAGAGCGATTATTATAGTGTAGCAGACACCTCTTTTAATGGCCAAACCGTATCCACAATCTTTTCCACTCGAAGCAATTTTTTCCACGCCGAGAAGAAATAGCCAGTGGCTAAGATCTATTCCCCGAATGATGTGTTAACTACGCGCGGAGTATCTCATTGATTAGTCTCTCACAGATTTGTGTTATTAACTTGATAGTCAAGTAGCGCAGTGTGGAAGTGATCGGATGCTAAGGTACGACTCAGGTACTTTGATCTAGCTTGATAGCCTTTCTCCATAAGGCATTTGATTTTGTTACTATATTGTATAACGCACCTAGATAAAATGACGTTATTAGGGTGAAAGTTAATGGTGTTTTTGATATGCTGAGATTTCGAGGTACGATAGGCCATTTCTTATAGTTAGAAAGAACGTGAATACTAATGGAGTTAAGACGCAGTTTAGTAATACCTCCGATTTGCAGATCGTGGCGCTTTTCACCCGCGGCTACCGTCTAGAGGATCTTAATTTTATCGTATGGCACCGACGCTACCTGGCGGCCGCCCGGCTAAAACACGACTTAAATAACCCTAGTCGTATGCCCGTTAAGCGTTGCTTATTTTTTGCCTGCCTTTACTAACTAGAGGATCACCATTTTATTATTCGACGCTAACGCCACTGATAGATTATCCGGTTAGAATGTTCGGATGATCGATTCCAGTTATAGATATTGGATTGTTATTCCATCCGGCGCTTTAATTACTAATTCGTGTAGATATTTATATGTATAGCAATGAATAGCCAGGTGTAGCCATTTCGCTTTATATTATGGCCCTATGACTTGTTACTGAGGGGCGAAAAGATTTGAATAGAAAATAAGAAAATATTGGTGCAGTCTCCGGGAATATAGTTATCGTGGGAGCAGTTTTTGATGGTTCCTGAAGCGGCCTCAATTAGTGCAGCAGAGTAGCCGATATAGGGCGGGGAGCAAAATTGATAGCTTTATTTTTTGGCAAGATCTCATTAGGTAGCTTTTTTGCTGCTTTTCCGCGGCCCTTGGTGTGGTAAATGTGTCCGATATTAAGAAATTAAGCCATGTATAAGAGGAAAAAATAGTATAGTCGATTCCATTATAAATGGCTATTTCTTGATTCGTGATGAAGTTATATATATGCTTTTCGTAAGCCTTTCTTATGTGATTGTAATATATTTTCTCTCGAAACGAGCCAGGTTAGATCCGTTCACCTAGTTACCATGGAACCCCGGTCGAATTTTGAAAGGCAGTTTCAAATTCGCAATAGGCCCTTGATCAAACGCCTGTGTGTCCAAAATTGTGAAATCCGTGGTCATGCTGTCGTAACAGTTGCGCTGGAAAATGATATATCCGTCAGCTTCCTATGCGTCCGAACTGCGAGGGATAAATATCGGTTCTATAACGCCGTGGTGATCACCGGCATACCATACTTTTCGATCTTTAGTCTTTAGATTTACTATCGTTATGCAATTGAAGAATGGTATGGGACCTGCCATAGCCGCAATCCGACCGAGATCCGTTGCACGACGTGTATCCAGAGAGGGAACGAAGACGGTCGTGTAGTTTGTGGTCTGGAACCGATCGTTAATGCGAGGAAACTCGCCAGAGTACCGCTGTAAAATTTCCATCTTAGCCCTGTGCTCAGATCCAACAAGCCGAGGGTCCAGCGTTACGCGGGCGAGTTTGACCTCTAAATCGTTTACGTTGGGGCAAATTCCGTTTTTGGAGGGATATTATGGCATGGCATTATTTGCAAGGGATTAGAGAAATGATCTTTAGAGTATTTCACGTTACCGTTCGAGTTTTGTAAAGCATTAATATACCCTTAGCGATCGTGATATTAATAATCACACGGCCGTCGTCCAGGTCGAATCTATTGGCAGTATGTTTAGTAAATATGTTGCTTAGGTGGAACCACTTTATATCTTTAAGTTGAGGTGACTTTTTTGGAACTAGAGCAAAGGCAAGATTCGCATCCGGATTCCACGCATAGTGCTTATTTCCTTCTAGGTTCCAGGCCTTATCCGCCACTTGTGGTATGGCGATTAAGATAATGTATTTTTTAGTAGCAATATAGTCGTGGATTATGTAAGCACCGTATGGATTTTCGAACTAAAGTTTCTTAGTTACTCGCCCATTTTTACCCACGGTAAAGTAGTATAGCTTGGTTTTTTTTGTAGTTAGAAACGATAGTTATTCGTGAGGGGTAGCGAGGACTTAATTTTACCGAGTAGTGACCTTTAGCCTCGTTAGAGAAATAAACGAGCTTACCCGTGGCATGATTATATTTCGGGTGTGCTGTTATTGAAAATGCTTCTAATGTTCCTTTAAAATCCTAAGTGCCCAGCGTATTTAGAGTAAATGGGTTGAGCGCATATGGTGGGTTTAGTTCGTCTAAGGCAAGGAATAAGCCCGAAGGATTATGGAATATAATATTCGTATTTGCAGTGCTTATATCCGTTTTCTCGTCGCGATCTCTAATCTCGGGAAGAGCCGTCTAAGGATTTCCGTAATATCTATATAAGGCGTGTTTAGCGGCGCGTTTTGCGAGAAACTTCCGAGTACGTATATATTTTTTTTGGAAGTCCACGTGGCCGTTTTTGAATCGAAATGCATATATAGCGCCGTCTCCTGTAAACTATTCTTTATCTTCGAATCGTGGTGAAAATTGATTATCGGGATGTGCCCTAAAGAGGACGCCGTCGAGATCTTATAGTATCTGTCCTTCCACAATCACGTTCTTTAAAACGCCCTCGAATCTGCTAGGCTTTATATAGCCTATAAAAAACGATGTCCCAAATTTTGGCTAAGGCTTGCCCGCCTATATTGCTCTGGCTTCGGTAATATCTATATTTGCAAGTAATTTCCTAGTTATTTCGAGGTGAGGCTGAATATGTGGCTGATGTGGGAATTTAAATAAAAGCGTGTGTGCGCATTTAAATTATGGAAAGTTATATATCTGCATGTGCGCATATGAATATATAGCTAAGTATAGTTCAAATATGCTTGTGCCCCCCGCCGATGTCTTATAGCCGAACGTTGAAACTCTGCTCGGCCGATTATTTAGCGGTGGACGCGGCTTTTGGCTGGAGCCCGCAAGGGCGATAGCTGGAGTCTTCTGGCTCGTTTAAGATGGTGCCATGCGTAAATAATAACGCTACTAAAGCCCTTGCATACGTTAGCGACAGAATCCTGGGACGGTCGATACGAACCTTAGATATATTTTTCGAGAGAACCTTACCAAGAAGGTTAGCCTGAGGAGAACTCCCTTTTTGCAAATTTTGTTTCCCGGATACCTCGGATTTCCGGTTTGAGCATCCTGTAATAAGCGGATATGAACGGAGATAACGAATATTAAGACCGAAAATTGTTTATAATAGTTTTGTGAAAAGCATTTTCGCTATAACGTCCGCGAAATTTCTATTAAACCCAGTTTAATTACCGAGAGTTACCCTTACATGGATAGATTTGGTGATTCGTAGGCTAATAGCTTCCGCCGAAATTAGGGAGCCTTTCGATGCTGCCGTTGTCGCTATGCTAGGAGTTTTGCGTGGCTAATTTAGATGAACCGCTATTAGTTTTGCTTCTTTATGTGCTAGAATCTCGCGCGTAGCCGATTCAGCCGATAGCAGCCGATCACGAGTATGCTTTCGAGCTCCCAAGAGAACTGGAATTTATGGGCGTTAAATTAATAAAGTGGCTCACTGGCGATTATAGGCAGTAACGGGAAGTGAGCCGCAATATACCACCGTGGCATGGCTGGGTATTTTTGCATTTATGATAGCGCCTTCCGGCTATTAATATTTTATTATTTAAGATTTTTAAAAGCAGATACTACCGATGATTTGAGGAGAAGGTATTAATTCCATGCCCCGGGCATCGCTTTTTAAATTATGCTCTCATCCGAGAGAGCTTATTAGCAAATACCAGAATGTATTATATGCCATATATAATAGTCCCGTATTATTGGCTGCTTAAGTATCTTTTTGTTCGATTAGAATCTGTATTTTCGTACCCCGCTGTGCCCCGTCCCCTAAGAATTTCTAGGGTATTGAATTGATTTTCGATATTAGCCATTTCTGGGTGTGATAATTACTGCAATCACAGCTAACCAGAAGGAACTCCAAAAGGTTTTATGGCAACGAAATCGCGAGGAAAAATTGTATGGACAGAAGGAAAGGCTGTTTATATCGGCGTGTGCCGCTGAATATTTACTTATGTTACGTTGCCTTTTACGTCTTGAAGCTGTAATTTAATAAATTATAATAAATATTTTGCGATATATTAGTGTTAAGCCGTACTTATGATGCCAAGCTTGTACCTAGGTTTTCAAGAAGATTAGGGTTTTTTTTTTTTATTTTAAAAAAAGTTTTCTTTTAATTCGTCCAGCCGTATTGACTTTTGGAATGTCCGAGATCTCCGACTTGCTCGAATCTTCCCGTGTGGCTAAACCCCGCATATATCCACTCTTTTTCTCTTATTTTGCGGTAATGCTTCGATTCCTTCTCTAATCCATTATATTGCTCCTATTCCGGTGGCTTGGCTAAATTGATAACCATCGGGGGTTGCATTCGGGGCCTTCTCTCCAGAAATGTTGGGCCACGACCACTATAGCAGATATATGTGCCTAATTATAGTAGCACGAACGATTGTGTAAGAAGATAAAGACGATATTTAAATGGAACTTAATAGCGTGAACTCGCACAATTCGAAATTATGCGGCATGTGGAGAAAGTCAAAGTCGAGCAATTTTGATGTTTACCGAGTTTATGCAACTATTCAGTCGCCAAACGTCTTACTAATAGCAAATTTTTAGGATATTGTTGGTTTTTCCCTTAACCCTTCCCTTACCATCTCATATGAATGAAGGGATGTAGTTATGCAAGGGATAGTCTTGTCGTAAGCACCGAGCGAAGAGGCAGTGAAAGAGTCCTTTTATATAATAATTATTGCGCAGTGATGAAATTATAAAAAGTACGATTTAGATTTGTTTGACATTCCGGCCCGGGGGTGGGGTTCGGGTTGACGTTATCGGCAAAGTCGAAAAGTCCAGGCCGAAAAGCGTGACTCGGCGCCCTCGGGCTGTAGATGCATACAGACTTAAGAATCTTCACCTCGTCGATCGCATTAAGCATTTATCTTGTCTAAAAGTAAAGCAATCCATACGTTTTGGCATTTGTAGTCGTAAAAACGATTAAGAATAATGCTTCGTTATATATAGTATAACGCTTTTTATTAGCACAAATTAGCCTCGCGCACTTATTCGGGTTTATCTAAGGAACCCGCAATATAGTTATTATAAAAGTCCGATTTAGTTGCAAAAAGTACATTCCTAATTATATAATATTATAAAAGCTACGGTGCGACGGAGAAAAGTGTTGCTTAATTCCGGTCAAAAGTGGAAGCTCGGCGTACCGCAAATTCCTAAATCCGCCTCTACCTTGTTTGATGAAATGTTAACGAACCTAAAGACGACTTCTATACTGCGCCGGCGCTCGTATATAATAGGTCCGAATGGGTAAATTGGGGATCTTTGGACTGCTCCAATATTGTAATTAGAAGCTTTCATAAGTCGAAATCCGTCAGCATGCTTGTTTTCGTAACGGGTGCAATAGGTTTATATGTATCTGCAACAGGATTTCGTACGTCACCCTAAATCCTATGCTAATATGTGGCCGAGCAGCATCGGATAATAGGTCGTGAATGACTTATAAAACCATGGATATCGAATTATCGCTTTTGTCCGCAAGGATACGACGACGGAATCCCTTAAACGGCCGGGGATTAAGACTTTATTAGGGACGATCGAAGACTTGGCTGTTCTTCGGCACGGCGCGCGGCGCGCCGACGGGGTCGTGCATATGGCGTTCATCCATAATTTCTCAAACTTTTCGATCGGATGCAAAGTTAATCGGGCGGCTATAGAGGCTATATGTCAGGCGATGGTTGGGACACAAAAACCGTTTGTCGTTGCTTCCGGCATTTTGATAGCGCGCGATGCCATTATGGCGGACGAGGAAACACCATATACGCGTGACTATCTGCCCATGTTAGAGCGCGCTCTTTTAGCCGATCTGCTTTTCAGACTTAGCAGGGAGCTGAATATTCGTGGTATGGTTATATGAGTTCCGCCGATATACGGTGCTGGGGATACCGGAATGCTTGCCGGCATAGTCGACGCAGTTCGTTTTTTCGGCAAGGCAATATACGTTGATAATGGAAAATCGCGCTGGCCATCCGCATATAGAGATGACGTAGCAACCTTGATCCGACTAGTTTTGGAATCCGGCAAGGCTGGGTCGACGTATAATGCCGTTTGTGAGACGGGCATAGCGTGGGTGGATATAATGGCCGTTATAGGGGAGGGACTCGGTATAACCCCATCGAGCGGTATATATTATGAGGTTCGCGCAGCTTTGGGCTTTTTTGCCGATATTATAACGCTGGATAATTTTACGTCCGGAGAAAAGACCGCAGAGGAACTCAACTGGGCGGCTTCTGGCTCTAGCATGCTAGAGGATATAAGGCAGAATTATTTCTAACCGCCATTTTTTATCGAATAAAATAATTAAAGAAGCTTGGTGACGAAGAAGCTCTATACACACACACACACACACATATATAATTTATTACGCCCGGGCTATTCCCCTAGAGGGCAATTAATATTTAGTAATTATATGTCTATTTCTCAAGTTTCCGTCCTGACTCCGATTTGAGTCTATCCTAAAGACTAATTCGTTTTTGTCCCAATTCATTTCTCTTTTTGATATCTTTGTACGATATTGTTAGCAGTGAGTGACCGGCATTTTTGCTTGGAGTTAATTCCTCTAAGTGTTTAGAGTCCTATTTCGGCGACTGAAGCGCGACCTCCTAGGTGGGTTAGTATATTATGGAGATGTCTCCGCTGTTGTATATGTTTTTGTCCTTTATTACCCTGAACTGTGTGCTACGCTCGCCGTCAGCTCCAGTCGACCTGTCGCCATAGCAAAATTGATCGTAGTTCGAACCGCTTCCACGTTTGGTTTCCATTTTCATCTTATGATGTGTCTTTCCGCCCAAGAGAAACGAAATGCTTCCTTTTTTGTTTCGTGTAAAGCCAAGTAGGTCTTTACGATAGCTTGTTTATTTTCTATAATGTAGCACAAAATGCTCTACCGTCTTTTTCGCATGCCCGTAATCGCATTCTGGCGAAGCGACCGCGCCAATCTGGGCCAGGTATGGCCTCCTAGTATATTGTATTAATAGTGATATCCTCGTGGGGGGTATTATGAGGCCTACTGTGGTATATAATTTTAATACCCATAAACATAGCGTAGTTTAGCTACGTCCATCCGCTTTTGGATTGCAGTGTGAAGTCTATTGTTTGCGATATTATAATTCGGAGTAGCCACTCCAAATTGCTTTCCCAGCTCGGATTCCCGAAGACGTGAGCTGGGGTGCATTGAAACTCGACGTTTCCACAAAGTGCAGAAGCGTAGTGCTTATATTCACACGGATGGCAAAAAGAGAAGAATTTTCTACTGTTTTGTTATTACTTCTATGACTTCAAAGCTTGCGTTGGGACTAAGTGAAATGAATTTAGCATTTATTGCTGTTGCGTGGTTTGGGAAAGCATATTCGGCCTGGTTAGACTAATCTCGGTTATAAGCGTTAAATGTGGTTAATAGTAAACGAGAGACAATGGGCTATATAGGTAGCGGGCACGATACTGTCTTTAATCACTCGCAAATGTCGTAGATATAATATCGGTGACCTGCTCACTAGAATTGGTTTGACGTGAATGAGAAGCGTGGTCCTTAGTAGTAGCCACGCTTGAGCACTGGATCGTTGCAACGATGGATTGGGATGGCCACGTTCGCGAATTTGATTGGGCTACAGCCATACTTTGCGGGGCTTTAGCGAGCGTATCAAGAACTGTTACATAACGCTCGAATGCCCGTAATCCCCCTAAAATGCCCAGCGTTATGGACGGAAAAGCTGCCCCACCACTAGCGTGGTGCAAGAGCTATAGGTTACCGTGTTACAGGCTGTCGCGAAAACGGGCCACTTTCACCAGGTAGACATGTCCATGGACCGCTGGATTAGTACTCAGATCGGTGACGGCTGGGGAATCCCCGGTGTTGTATGTTTTTGCATTTTGGCATATTTGGAATACGCAAAATACTAGCCGCACAAGATGCATGCGACAATATATCAAAAGCATCCCTCGTCACCTCGGAAGTTATGGCGTGGCAGCAAGGTCAGGCCTGACGCTTGGACGGTCTAATTTTTACTCAAATCCACATCCTTCACTAATCGTCACGTTCTGTGAGGGTCGGTGCTTCTCACGACTGATTACGATGGTTTTACCTACTCACATGGGACTATGGACTTTGCTCTTGACGCACTGTATAAGTAAGCTGTACATAGATTTAAAATTTTTATTCTTTTATATGATGTCTGCGAGGACTTATGGAGAGAGAAGAGAATCGGTGGTGGTCGTTTGCATCATACCTTTCGTAGCTCCAAAAATGAAATGGGGGCTTTTAGCTGCCCCGCCTCTAGGGCCACGCCCGTTCGTCCTAGCGAATGCCGTAACAATTTTGTTCGGGCCTGTTCTATTCTATTTTCTATACTCGCGTCTTGTTGAGACTTGAACCCTCCCACGCGTTCGACTATGAGAAGTGATACTTTGCATCACAGCTTTTTGATACAGAACATCTAGCCCCGCCCCGACCATGTGTATAGAATCCTGGCTGCACAGGCATGTTTCAAGCATGAGAAGCTGCCCGTTGTGTTCTCAACTATTGCCGAGGCTACTTACAGGTACATGCCTACCCAAAGCCCAACTGCCCTCGGCAGACTTCTAGTCTCTAGCAGAAAGGTGCTCGTCTCAGGTATTGGACCAAATCATGCACTCCGGATCCGAAAGTACTGCCATTGTATTTCTTCGCTAATTCGCAAAATACGTACAGACTTTGCCCAGTGTCTAATATAGAGAAATAAGTGAAAAGTATCTCGTGTACAATGACCTACTCGCCTGCAGGAATAACCTACATGTTCTGTGTTAGTACAGGAAAACGGTTGTAGTCA
>JAMAKW010000123.1:0-77402 GCA_023628315.1 Neopestalotiopsis sp. M2102B
CCCCCTCCCCTCCATTAATGCTGCCGGTATATAGGCGGACAAAAAAACCAACATAGATTGTGGGGGTGCTTGTCCCTGTGTGTCTGCATCTGCGACAGTCAGACCTTCTTTTTACAATTCTCCAGGTTTCTCTGCATATTGCATGTGTCCAATTGCTGCTGAAACCCAGTAATCATCTTATACACTATATATCATGCAGGTAACATCAATCAAGTAGGGCACAGAAACCGAAGGGGAGAGAGGGAAGGGGAAAAAAAAGTGGACGTCATCTTAATTAGGCAGGCCTATACAAAGGCTTGGCTACCGGCCCTATACCACTAATCCAGACACACACTCAAATCCAAGGCCAATTTGGCACAAGGCTTCGCACAGCAAAGCGTGTGTCGTCGGTTACCGGTTCCCTCAATAGTTTAATGATCGGCGACGCGCGCGGGGGTCCAAGTGCCGAAGCCAGCAGGACCAGCAAAAGCAGCAGGCCTAAGTTTTGCTCAATTCCAGAAGTAAAACCCGGGGACGGCTCCAAACCAAAAGTGATCCTCGGCTCCGCGTCTTGGTTTCAATAAGCTTAATTCTGCCTCCCCCAGCTTCCCTTCCCTTTCACACCCTCCCAAGCACACACACAAACACGCATACCCCAATCAAACCGATCCATACCGGTCCGGCTCCTTGTGTAGTGTTTCGGGATGTTTACGCCGTTGCTTGCACACAATGTCGTAGCCCGCATCGGATGCGTGTGGCAATGCTTTCATCAAAAGTTTTTCAGACATACCCAGTTGCATCACGCAATACATGATTGACGACATGCCATTTTGGCAAACATGTTGCTGTGAAACTCTACAAAACTTATTCCAAATTCTTTTTGTCCTGCTACATCACAATCAGCGCGCGGCGTTCGTGCGTTCGTAAATTGCGCATCAATCGCGGGAAATGCGGTAAAAGCCTGGAGGTGAAATGGCGAATCAGGGCTAATTGGCATATCAGGAGGTTTTTTATTTCAAATTCGAAGAGTCTGATTCGATATACTGCTGTTGCCATTATGATGTCGCTATTACGATGATAATTCGATAACGAGTGCTTGATTGTGGAATTGATGGCCGAACACAATTCAAGCGCATGTCTCTTTTGCCTTCACCTTATTGTACTGTTCGCCTTTGTGATTGACAACTTGCCTGGCAATTAAACTCAATTCCACTTTTTTCTTTTTACCCAATTCATTTGCATGTTTTCTCCATGGCCGATCACGAATGAGAGTCAACAGAGAAATAGCAATCTTTTTCGCAGGCCTTTGGTACCTCTGCAATATTACCGCAAAGTCAAGCTGGGTTAGCTACATGGACAAATTCACTGGCGCGCGGCTGCGCTTCGACTGACACCCCCAGTCCCGATCCTTTTGCATTTCGTCAGGGGCTTACCGCGCAGAGCCGTAGAAGCACTACTCGGCATTGGCTCGTCATCATTTTTTCGCTTCAGAAGGGAGTGCCACACAGATATCGTAGGGCTCGCCAATCCTGTCACTCCGGGCTGAAAACCCCCGCAAGGTCATTGTCTTATTCCCGGGTAGACTGTCCTTTTGCTCTGGGGCAGTGATAGTACCCAACCCGATCATCAAGTGTCTGTGTACACTGCATCATTCGACCAAGATCAAGAAACATCCCGTTTCATCCGGTATTCTCTAGCCTGTCTCATTCGTGGGAAAAGGAATTGTGAGTTGGAAAGAGACTTTATGAGCTCGATCAGGTATCAACACTGCTGGGACAGCAAAACCCAGACTTGTCCAGTCTGTCTATCTGCCTTTCTTTTATTTTCTTCCAAAGCTCGTGTCAAGTGGTTGCGAGTCTGGTTCCATCCATTGGAATAAGGAATATTCCCGGCGCACATTCTTTTCATCGCGATAGCGACTCCAGAATGATGTCGACGAGTTCACTTCCCCCCATTTGCCAGCGTGAAGCTTTCATAGACGGAGAGAGAAATCTCTCAAAGAAAGAATTAATCCTTGCTTCCCTCCACTACAGCGAGTTGCCCACCCCTCACTGTGTAAAAAAACTATGGCGACCGGTTCTCTCCGAGAGTAACCCGGGCGGGCTTTTTCGCAATCTGGATAACCCGCCCGCCCTACAATGTGCCCTATGGCTGCTGATAAGGCTGCTGGAGACTATTTCAGGAAGCATACAAACGAGCCTTGTTTCCTCGGGTCGATTAGCCGATTCTCTGGAGACCGGCCCATCGGTTACTACAATGTGCCTGGCATTGGGAATTTCCAACTAAAGCAAAATTGGCTCATTGACAATATTTCGTTCGTGATCTTCTATAGGAGATGGGCTGAGTCGCAGCAAGGACAAATTTCTTTTCCTTGACTCACATTTCACCAGCCCATCATGCCCACGACAAGACGATTGCGTCCTTGACATTTTGAAATTCCTCCACTTTATGATCCTGCTCATAATAGCTTTTCGACCTCTACGGGTAAGACCGGAGGACAAGAACGCCGCGTCGCGTGGTGGATCGGAGGAGAGTAGATCTCGCGTCGTTCTAGGATGTATGTTCCCGGCTTATATCCCATGAGGCGTTGAGAGGGATGTCATCACTTGGTACCGCGATGATTCGCTCTACGCAAACGTGTCTGGAAAAATGCAAAATGCACATATGCTGAGCTGTCTACGTATTCTATGAAGCCTCTTGAACTATAACGACCGTTTTTCTTTGGAAAGAATGGAAGAGGGAACTGGCAGAATCCAGATTTTCTTGACGTATTACGAGCAAAACATCAAGTTATTCTTGATGGCTGGTGAGTTTCAATGCATACAGGCTCTGGTACAATTAAAGAGCTGCGCGTAGTTGATAGTCATGTTGCTGTTGGCCCTGTCATTTAGCCACTCGTTGGGGCATAACAACGGCCATGGTTGCTGGTCATCGAGACGAGAGAGCAGCGGTTTTAATTTTCTTCTCCTTTCTACCTTTTACGTCTGCAAGAAGCACTGTATTTCTCAGGGATCCTTCTTGCCGCATTATACCTTGCGGTGAGAAGTTCCCAAGATTTCAAACCCAAAGCCCCTCATGACTGCCGGCCGCACTCTACCAACGAATTTCTCCTGTTTGATTTCTACCACCAAAGTTCACAACATCGTCATCACCGTCCTCCAAATATGGGTACCTCACCAAGACGACTTTTTGATCATGAGGATATCGATTTCTTGTCTATGAAGACAATGATAACATATCATTGATCCGAACTGTCCGATGCCTTCGCCAAATCCTTGATCCTCCTGATTCCGGGTCAAATGGCCCGTCTTCCAGTTTTGTATCATCTTCTCGGATTCCATCGCCTCTTTCTCGTAAGTCGTTACTCATCACAAGGGCTGTGCTCGAAAGAACTTTTCGACGAAATTTTGTGCCAGTCTGTCTTTCATACCATTGTGGATATTGCGTCGCTGCTGAGTTTTTGAAGGATAAATGCAAATCTGGGGGTATCTCAAAGAAACAAATACAAATCTTCCTGAACTCGTAAAATCCCCCTAAACGCCAATTCAAAGTCGATCCATGGAACGAATGCGTGCAACGGCATAATATGGACCGCGCAGAAACAAACAAACAAGAAAGACAAAACCAGAATCCAATCCAGGCCACGGCCACGGTTTTAGCTGATCGACCATCCCAGCAGTACTGTCCTTTGCTGCCGAATTACCCCATGTGAGAAAAGGTATTCGGGGCCAACGCCTGTATTCGCGATGCGGCAGTTTGAATGTAGTTTTGTATAGGCGGAAAGTTGCAATTTCCGTGCTGCAGGATGATGGTCTTGAGTGTAAGGACCTCTTCCTCCAACTCCTTTTTCGTGCTCTCAAGCATTTTCCTTTGCAGCTCCAGGACCTCCTTTCTCTCCAGTAACGTCTTCTCTTCTTCCTTCTTCTTCTTACGGCATTTACTGGCGGCTACACGGTTCTTTTCCCTGTTGGTTTGACTCTGATCCTGGTGCTGATCCCGCTTTGGCTCGTAATCCTCCTCTTGATACTCCTGTTTCTGGTGCTGGCTTGGCAATCTCCCGGTCGCGGGAACTGCGTCGGCTGGTGTTGAAGTATCGCTGTTCGCTCCATGAGCTTGACTCATGCTGGGAGTGGCTGATTCCGAGTCCGTTGGAGTCTCAAGAGCCCCGGTACGCCTTCGGCTCTGCTTTGATTCCTTATCTGGGTCTGCTAATGAAGATGATTTACGCTTAAGCGAACACCTCTTGTCAGTCAATACGATTGACCCAAGCCTAATGATGGGAAAGATGAGAGAAAGTTAGAAGTCAAAGAAAAGTAAGTAGCTGGGCGTGCTACGTTTCACGTACAGGTGTGTCCAACTGAGATTCATCCTTGGTACTAGTAGGTGGAGTCAAGTCGCTAAACATGGGCATTCCAGTGTCCATGGGTGTCATGTATGGGCCGGAAAACGGCACATTTGGATGAAAAAAGTCCATCCCATACAGATTAGGCCAGCCTTCTGCTGACTGTGGTGTTGACATGGATTGGCCAAAGTCAACGGGATTGCCAGACTCTGAGGCGGGTGGTCCATCTGCTGGATTATGATCCATGGTAAATATATCCAAGAGCGCAACTTTTGTATGAGAATACTTGAGTCTGGGATGAATGATGGGTAGGTTATGGTGGTTGGAAGCGGGGGTCCGATAACCTAGACAGCACAAAGCATTGGCTCCGAGAAGAGGACGATACAGTGTCTAATGGGTATTCTGTACAGATATTGGTGATTGCCCAAGTGCTGGTCCGTGAACGTCGCGAGGCTAGTCGCAGACGAGGTTTAGATTTGGAGTTGAGCGAGAGAGCAGTCCGGAGAATATTTGACGTGGAGCGGACAAAGTTGTTCAGATGATGATGACTGAGAAATCAAAACACTTCAAGAGAAAGACATGAATTGATTGATGTGCTTGCCCTGCTAGAAGTCGCGACCGGAGCTAGCTCGAAGCTGCTTTTTGGAGTGTCGATCGTGCAAGTAATCAAGGTAACTTTGCATACGCCGAGCAGCAAATGGTGGGGTTTGGGTGCAGAGAGACAGCACTTGAGCAGCACCTCGCCTGCTACCGACGGAGTAGTAGTACTTTGTAGATTGGTGGGTTGCCTCTCTTATGTCTGTGCTGCCTGCGTCGGTCAAGGAGCTCTCTTACTCTCAGAGAATACCAAAAATGTCAACGGATGGCAGCACTACCAGTCCGGGTCAGGTCGGGGTATTGCACTCGGCGCAAGTGGCTGGTGGGTGTAATATGCTGTAGGCGTTTGGCCAAGGTGAAGGAAGGCTAGGCACACATGTAACTATGTCTGAGAAGGAAACAGAAGTGCAGCGTAAGTTGATGGGAAGAGCTTGGGGACTCTCAGTTGAGCCACAAGAGACGACTTTCTAGTCTGATTCATCCATCCTTTCAAGCCTTTTAGTGTAGGAACGGTGGGGCGAATTCTGTTCTTTTTACTTCTTGATAGGTTCCAAGATGGCAAGGTTCAGTTTTGTAGGCATGTAGGTACCTAGATAGGTAGGTATGCAAACTTGTTTTCATGATGGAAATAGCGGAACCGAAGGGGGGGCAAAAGGCTGTGCTCGGTCAAACAGCTCCGGTCGGGAACAAGATCAATCCATACTTGCCTCCATCAAATGCTTGGAAGAGTCCGGCAGCCAGCCAATAGTACCCAGTAATCAAGATCTACATACACAGTAGCAGCATATGTAGCATTGGTCTATGGATTTGCACCCTGACCTGACATGGACTGTTTACCAAGTCGCGTCTGGATTGGGCGCGGTCAGGTCGGGTCATTTCAGGGTCTCTTTTTTTTCCATGTAGACCCTAGATAGGGCTTATTGGATACTTTACAGAGTCGAGCCTATTTCCAGGAACCGGCTGGTCCATCGTCCGTCTGTCCGGGATTGACCTGCCCTGAACCCCGAATTGTCCGCGTGTATGCTGCCGGCTGCCGGCAGCTCCAGCTTTTGGGTCACTTTCCATGAGAGATATCGATTTCAAAGCAATAGTGCAACGTGAGATTAGTGGCGGAGGCCTCGGAATAAAGAAGACGACATGGTCCGTGACGAATAATACGCGTTGAATCTTAACATTTGCTGCTTTATGAGCATTCAAGTCCCTGGCCAGCTCCTGAAGGGAACCTGATTGACCTCGTTGAAACGTCCAATGAGAATGAGCCCACTCGTATAAAAGGTGCTGAGTGCTAGCGGGCTAGGCTAGTGCCTGCCGCCAGCCCTAGCTGTGCCTGACGGAAGAAAAAACGGACGCGGGTCCAAGGTCCAAGCTGTAGTGTAGTGCGAGCAGCAGGGCAGCAGCAGAGCCGAGGGAGCCATTTTGGAGGGAAGTCTCCGCAGCAAGTGGCGAGTTACCTGGCAGTAAACCACTAAAAACCCAGTAGCCTAGCTTGCTTCTCCCCGCTTTCCTTGTACGACTCGGTTTTCCGCGGAATACAACCTTTTTCGCCTTCGAAACCACGTCTGACATGCAACCCATCTCGATTTGATCGGATTTTCTCTTCTCATGATGGGCATTTCGCACTTTTCCATTCGCCCCCGACATGGGATTTTGTGAAAATTGCCATGCTCACTGCCTCCCTTTTGCTCCCCCCTCCCCTATCTCAACGGCACGTTTGACGTGTCATGCCACACATGCGTGGATTGACTGATGTTCTGGCTGCTGATTCTTTGGGACTAAGCCTTGCAGAATGACGTAGCCTAACCGCATCAAGATGCCCCAACGAGAACAAAAATGTTTTTGACTGGGCAGAACGGGGACGGCCATTGGTTATGGGGAGAAACTTTCCTCCCACAATGCAACCTGCTTACGCTATGCATCTGGCACGTATTCGTACACTAATCACCTGAGACCCGTTATTCCGGCCCGATCTGTCTTCGGGGTTCGGCAACGTTGAACAGACAGTCAGAAATCTCACACATCGTGGTTCTTTCAGTGTCTTCATTTTCGTCTTCTGGCGGGTTGCACATTACAAGCAGATATCAGAACGCACAAATATTCGACGCAAATGAGTCGTTTGTAATGCATTCGATGCTAGTGCTTTGACCGGTATCTCGAGAAGAGTAAAGTTGAGAAAAGAAATCTCATTACCAAGATGAATTTATGAGGAACCAGGGCAATGACCTTTCTTATTGCTTTTCGTTGTGTCACCTGAAAAAGTGCCACTTCATGAGGCCACTTTGAAGCACTGGATAGGCCACTCCTTCATGGTTGCGTTTATGACGCGCAGAGAAACGCGTGAGGCCTCAAGGCTGTAGTGTAGATGCATGCCAAAGCGTTGCTACTTCATGATTCACGCAGGAATCGTGCCAATCCGCTCGTTCAATGACTAGTCACGGGATGAAGGGTCGATAAAGTTTTGCCGTTCAACACCACCAAATCGTAACGAGCGCGTATTCGCTCGATTCTACGCACTCATTAATTGAAACCCGCGAGTGCTGCAGACTGCAGGAACTTTGAGCGAAAAAGACAGCTGTCATTTGTCGCAGTGGTCGCAAACTCGGAACATGATGTATTCCGCTCTCGCTGGGGACCGTTCTTGCAAGGGCCATTTGAGCGCAGCCTCACCGTAACTATCTGCGGGCAGAGGATGATACTCAAGGGTCAATGCGGAAGCAATACTCAATATTGAAAATGAGCCAAGATGTTCATAAATGGTGAAGATTGACAAGAGAAAGCGAAAAGAGATGGCTGTGGATTAAATTCTCAAAAGAAAAGTTGGCATTGTTCGACACTATACCCTTTGTCACTTGTCGCCAGGGCCATACTACCCACGTCTTCAATATGTGCTATTTCCTATAACATATACTCATACGCTTATCCTGGTTTTGGACCATTGCCACTCTGACAAGTTTCGGGGTCTTTCTCGTCGCTCTATTCTGCAGGGTCCAATTTAAGCATTAAAGGCGAGAGAGAGAGAAGAGGGTCCAGAATAGCATGGGTAGCGGGGCAACCGGGCGAGTGGCTCTCGGACGAGACATGTCGGATTCGTTTGCAGTCCCCGCAGTGAGGTAGCAATCCTTGCTGACGCTCAAGATCGATAGTCCCCAAGTCATGCGCTGAGAGTTATGTGACACGTCAACTAGCCGGCGGTGCAATGTATTTCTGTTCCATGCGATCATGTGAACCTCATGATTTGTGCAGTCGCTACCAGGCACGGCTTGGCAAATGTTGGTGACTTGAAGATCTTCTGGGCGAGATCGTGGTCTGAGGCGAAGACGAATCTGTTGATTGGATCTTGATCAGCCTTTGCATTTAGAAGCCATGACTCGCAAGACGTCTGCAAATGTTGCGGGGAGAATTATCTACTTGTATCGCTGGTAACGCTGAAGTATTCCTACATTGCTCGCTCTGACCTTGATGAAGTGCTAAGATAGTTGCACCTGGTCCCTGAAGCTTGGATATCACGAAAAGTATAATGCTTCGCATGGCAATGGACTAATAATCCTCTTCGTTACAGCTCATAATCAAGTGCTACATGCTCGTTCAAATTGACAGTATTATCACTGCTGGGGAAGACGCCAGTGTGGTGGAAAGAAGAAGGTATCTATTACAAATGGAGTTTAAAATGCAGACTGGGGAAACAAACTTTTTGGTATCTCGTCACTCGTAAAAATAATCAGAAAGGGAGAGACGGGAACGAACAGTCCGGCCATGCGACCCTCTCCGCGCAGGCAGCATCACTTATGCCGGCTCAAAATTGAGCGTCTTCCAAGAATCGCAACGTTTCCACTAAAGACCAGAAAAAGAAAGTACACCGTTTCTCTGGAAGAAAAGGAATCCAAGACGCCGGAACTCATTCTTGTCTGCAAGCCAGCGGTACCATGAGTTGGGGTGCGATTCAGCTGTCTGGGGTGTAGCCACCATGGATCTGCGAGGCAGCAGCCAAAACATAATTCTGTATGGGCGGAAAGTCGCAGGCCCCATGTCTGAGAATCTCATTCTTGAGAAATAGCACCTCTTCTCGCAGGTGGGCGGCTGTGTCTTGGAGAATGGCATTGTGCAGCTCAAGCGATCTGCGCATCTCCTCCATGTCCTTTTCCTCTAGCCTCTTCTTCCGCCGGCATTTACTGGCAGCGATGCGATTTCTCTCCCTGGTGGTCACGTGCCAGTTCTCATCTTTGCCTGTGACTGGAGTATTATTGTCGTCCGATGATGAGACCAAAGAAGTGTGGCGGCGCTGTTGTTTGGCATTTCGGTGACTCTTAGAGAACTTTCCTGACATGGCTGGTGGCGGTGGTGTTATTGTATCAGACATGGTTGTTTGGCTTGACTTTCTGCTCGACGATGCAGTCTTCATAGTTCCACCTGACGACTAATCATGGCTATCTCGTTAGCTTCTGTATGGTCAGTGGGGTAGACCAATATGCCAGAGAGGAGCAATGACTAGTTACTGTATGGGTGAGAACTCACACTGGAATGAAAGTTTCCTTCACAATCCTCGTGAAAGGTGAGATTCTGAGGACTGCCCGAGTTGGACAGGTCCCCAAAGGCAACCAGTTCAGGATCCAGTGGTCCCATGGGCAACTGCAACGATGGATCAGTGGCCGAAAGTACATTGGACCAGTCCGCAGTAAGCGTGAAAGCTTGCAGTTCATCCTCATTACCATGACCAAAATGGTCACCCCCTGAAGCGTTCGGGACAGATTGCGACGATTTTGCCATGGCCAGGCCCCCGGAAGTATAGCCGCGACAAAATGAGATCGGGCCCAGCCAAGCCAGCAACCGGCCGGTGATGGATGTGTGGAGATGGCCTCGTTGGGCGAGTTGCTGTGAACAATAGCGACGGGTATCTTGCTCAGCGACTACTCAGGTAGATCTGTATTAGAGAAAAGTTGGCATGCAACCATTCGGTATGTGATTGGTGTTGTATTGTCAGACCAGGCAAGCCGGAGCCGGAGTTTGTTGCGGGCCGAGAACAAATTAACAAACAGGGTCGAAGCGGTTCGGTTGGGTGCAAAAGCAGAGTTTAAAATTGATATGCGGATATTGGATGGCATGACAGTACTTTCTAGAGGCACCATAGCAGGTATACATACCTATCACTGACCAACTACCAGTGCAAAATGTTCCAAATTCCAATCAGCAAAAGTCACAACCACGAGCACCATGTAGTAGCGGAGGCCGCGGCAGTAGCTTCTAGAGACCGACAAGACAGTGGAGGTAGAGTCTAGGAGGTGCGATGGACGGGTGAAGTCTCTATCGTGCGTCTGTATGTTAGATCTGCATTCCCCAGCGTGCTGACTAGGGATTTGAGCAAGGTGAGGCGCGTACTGTAATGCACAGTAGTGGCTGGTGGTAGGCAGTGAGGTTCGTTGACAGCCTGTCAAAGCATTCCGGAGTGGCTCCGGAGAATATAAGCCAATTGGATCGGTCCCATTAATGTCTCGTAGATAATGAACGGTGCGGGGTGGAAAGCTAAAAGCTATTTAGCGAGCAGCCAAAGCAGCAAGTTCGCAAGGGACCTGAGCTTCCATTAGTCTTCGCTGGGCGGCATCTAGGCCATATTCATAGACAACCTTGACAACATACCTGGTTATCTCAAGGCCAAAGATAACTCCGCAGTGGCAAAAACAGGTATGGTATAAGGCCACGGGCTTTGATAGGCTATATCTGGCTCGGAGGTCTCCCCGCTCCTTGCTGCATGGATTTCTCCTCGGACAATACGCTGCCTCGAGAATGCCGGGTCATCGTTTCTTTTCTTCATTGCGCTCGCCCCTGACATGGATTATATCGAACGACATTGACGCAGTTGGCGTTGCTTCTGAACTGAAACTTTGCCGACATTCAGTGTAGCGTTGCCCCGAGATGTTGGCATGGCGGCAAATACTCTTATCGTGTCATGCGTGTATTGGAAGAAGGCAGGAGGATATGCTCCTTGATCCGTCAGCCAGCGGTTTGATTTCAGCGCCCGACAACTTCACAAGATTCTGATCTTTCGCGGTAGCAGGGCTTCCAAGGACTAATGCATATTCATCTGGTGCATCTCCAGACTGGTGTTTGGAACGGTATGCTGAGGTTCGATGAATGGACCGAAAAACAGTGGAACCAAGACAGGAAAAAATGAAGATTCCAAGAACATGGTCGTTGGTGCTTTCAGGAGGGGAAATTTTTCAAAGTGCTAGGTAAGCTCCAATTCGTAGCACCTACCTAGCTGTTGTTTGTAGGTACCTTCCATCACGAATAAGACGAATTCTACAAATGATGCGAAACAATGAAAACATGTCACTCTATCCATACTACACTCGATTGTAGCTTAAGGACTATCGGCAAATCAGGATGGCACAGACGTCCATCTACTAAGCTTTGATCTGTTGGTATCTGGGAATGTTATTTATGCTGGCAAAGGGTTCAGCACTGAAAACCGATTGTACCTCTAAATTCCTGCTCAATAGGCCCTGTTTTCAAACCAGTATATTCACGTAAGCTGTTGTCCAAACCTTTGAGAGTTTTCACATTAATGAAGGTAACTACCTCTTCACGAGTAACATTGTAAGGAATCCTTGATAGAGATAAATCGTGGTGGTTTTACGAACACACAAGGAGACTTCTTGCTTTTCTGGGGGCTCAGAGCTACGATTGGTTTCTAGTGCTGGGTTCTTTGGCTGGCTATGTACCTGGTAGACCTTTCTAGGGTAGAGTAGAGAAGCGGAGCAGCTTTGTTGGGCTGGGAAATGTTCCGAAGGGAGATATTGGGTCGCTACGTGGGGTAAGTGGCGATTCAAGTCTATGATATTCAAAGTAGATTTGCAAGTTTATTACCGAGATGTGACTGGAAAAGGCAAGATGATTATTACGAAAGAATCTTACGGACAAGTCCATGGAAGAGAACGTTATACAGCTCGCCAGAGTGCTTTCGGTTAGCGAGGACCGTTTCCCACTAAGCGTGCAATCTCTCTTAGAAATTGAAAATGCGTATTAGGTGAAATCTACAAGTATTTCTGAATAGCAGCAAAGCTCCTGGCCACCAAACATCTAAATCTTGGTTTGAGCAATTAGAGCTGGGAAGCACAGTATGTATATGGATGAGAAATAAAAGCCCAAAAGTGCCTATGGCCCAGGAAAGTATGACTCCTTGATTAGATACAAGACGCCTAAAGCGTAAAGTTTTCAGGGCTTAAGATAGGCAACTAACAAAAAATCCCTCTGACGAGCCTGACTAGCATTTAGCCACAAATGAATCAAATTACTTCACTCCGGCGCAGCGTATTCAGATATTCTTTTAACATATACTAACCAGATTTTGAGACGGCAAATCTACATGATCATTGACAATAACTACGAGGCCACAGCATTAATCCTTTCGACTCCAGACTATTGAAGCTACAAGATCCCGTAGTTCCATCCGGCAATGCTCCGGAAAAGATTTCTAGCTCTTGGTGGGCTCACAAGACACCCTGAATCCCCCTCCGTTACACTTATTCAGCCCATCCTAATAGGGGGTTCGGAAATACATATCCAACAGGCTGTGAGCGCCGCTACTCTTTCTTTTATCCTTCTTCATATCTCTCTTCGCCCTCCCAAGCCTCCTCCTCAGCTTTTCTTTTTCCTTCTAAAGCGCCACCTGTGGCTGTGCATTGTGGTATCCTCTAGGTGGGAATGTCTTTTGAGTCTCCTTGTTGATAATCTGTTCTCGTAGATTGTTCTAGAGGTCAGATTGATAAACCGACCGTAGCTCTGAGGCCTGGCTAAACATAGTTCCACTGGCAAACTCGACAAAACCTCCACAAAACGAGTCATGTTCAGGAAATTTTGTTACAATAAATACAAAAGAGGTAACTCTTTTCGATAACATAAAAACGATCTAATTTTTCGATAATCATGAAGGCTGTTATCCTGTTTGCCAACGATTTTTTCGAGCAGAAATTTGGAAGTGCGGATGGCTTCCCAGTCTGAGCTTTTTTTTTTTTTTTTTTACTGCCTGCATACTAAGTCTTCATCTTGGACACTAGCCATATCTCACCCCTCTTCTATATTACTATGGTTCTCCGTATGTTGTAACCGCGTTTGGGGTAGAGTAGAGTAGTTGCCGCGTTTCGGCTTAGAAGAAAGGACTAAGGTGATATCTTCGTCCTTTTTGCTTCACTATTGGCCGTTAATATTGGCCGTCTTACCCCAGAACAATAGCAGCACGCTAGGACGACTCTACAACTCTTCAAGGATTAATGAACGTTAGATCGTTACTTCCCCCGCACAAGAACCCGATACATCCCTTCAGAATTTTACGAGCAAATTCAAGCCAGTTTCTGTTTATTTCCATAGCCAGTACTGGAACCTTCTTTCAGTAATACACAGCCAGCGTGAATAGTATGAAGGAATACACAGCAGATCAAAGGGCCAGTAGGTGGAGCAACTTATCGATCCAACGTTCATAATCCTTAAGGAGGTGTACCGAAGAAAGTGAAGACGATGACAAGGTTGTTTCTTCCAAGTAGAAAATACCATCGTACACAAATATAGGCCCATATATGCATTGCATCCAAGGCACGTCGATAGCCAGCCGGAACAGTCATTTTTGGTACGTCATATTCATGAACTCAAATACGTTCTACAAAACGTAAATCAATGACCGATAGAGAGTTATACTCAAGGTAATAATGTATTATGTGTAACTAGTATTGCTGGCTATTTGAACGAAAAAGATGACTAGAAGGGAAGAGGGAACTCTCGCCGTTCTGTTTTCTTAGTACGGAATGCCGTTGGTCATGAGCTGGAACTGATCATAGACTGCCGTCGAGTAATTGTTTGCACTCTTCTTGACAAGGTCCCGTACAAAGAGGGCAGCCTCCCTCTCGTTCTTCTCAAGCACAAAGCGCTGCTTGAAATGCATGACCGACTCGGGCTTGAAGCAGGGCAATCCACTGTCCATCATCAAGAGTACAATCTGACTCAACTTCTCAGCATAGGGACGGGCAGCGAGGAAGGCCTTGACACAAAGTTCCTCGAACCATTTGAAGGACTGATGCTCCGTACTGCCACCCATGACAGCAAGCATCTCGCCCGTAAGCTTGAAGGGTGCGCGCTCAAACTTGACACCACCAGGTGCGATATCAAAGCAGAATCCGAAATCAATGTGGAGAATATGTCCAGCATCATCAATCATGATGTTACCGTTGTGTCGATCCTTGAATTGCAGCAGGAATGAGATGATGCTGTATGCCGCCATACTCTTGACAAAGTTGTTGCGGGCCTGCTGGAATCTCAACGAGTCCTCGTTGCCGTATTTGCTGACAAAGTACTCGTACAAACCATTGACTGCTTCACGACCAAGCATGTCACGCGAGATGGAGTTGGGCAACACGTCAATGACACCACAACCAGGGGCCGTGGCTGTCACCCGGTAAGGGAAGACATATACGTCAAGGCCGACATTATGGAAGATGCCTCGGAAAGCAGCAATCATCTGCAGGGCAAGAACGTCCTGGCGACAGTCGTCTCCGACCTTGAAAATGGCGGACTGCCATGTCTCGATCGTGTTCTCCGGAGGTACATGACCCGTGTCACTTGTAGCTTGAATGACTGCCTCTTGTTCCTCCTGTGCATCTGTTTTGGGCTTCTTGATGCGGAATGTAGCCATGAATGGTGCTTTGGCATGGGATTGTAGAGGTTTGCCAGACTTTCGGTCGATACCGATGACGACACCATCAGGGTTACTTGGCAAGTAGACGCCAACCTCAACATTAATCTTGCGGAGCTCTTCCTCAATTTTGAGCTTCTTCTCGGGCTTGGGTCGCTTGATCAGCGGCTTGAGTTTGCCGGAAATGCCCGTAACTTCATCAAAGAAGCTAAATTCTTTCTCATAGAAGGCTCGATCCTCAGGAGAGAAACTGTCAACCATCTTGTTCATGACCTTATCAAGCGCAGGCTTGATTTCGTCGGGCTAAAATGTTGTTAGTAGTGTTACTCTAGAAGGAGCACAGGGAACTCACGATTTGTGCGTCATCATCCTTGTAGGAGTTCGCCTTCATGTTCCAGATGATCTGGTGCGCAAATAGTTGGGAGAATTGAGCAGTCTCGATGATGTAACGCTCCACGTAACCCAGGGCATCATATCTCAAACCCTGCACGATCTGTGGAACGTAGAAGAATGTGACATCCACAGGATGATCTTCAAGGGCCCGCATGGCGTACTGCAGGATGAAGGGGTTATTGCGGTAGGTTGGCATAAAGTAAGTCACAGCCGTCACGGGGTTAACAGGGGACCAATAAAGTAGATACTTGAGCTGATCGCGTACGTCCCCAGGCAGCTCAGTGCCGAGAAGAATTGGTAGCGCCTCTGGTTCATTGATAGCTTTGGATGCAAAGTTCAATAGCAGCCAACGGACCTCACTGTGAACGCTGTGGAAGTTTGAGAACCGACTCACGAGTTCAATCGCCAGGGAAGGGCTTTCCGCCCAGGCGACTCGGATAAGTGGGTTCAAAGCCAACTCGAGCGCCCTTTGTCCCTGATTTGTCATGATGTCTGCTCTTGCCCCATGGTCACCCAGAGGGTGAACCCAAACGTTGAGTCGTGCCTGTTCGCTTTCGAGGAGGAGCTGAAGGAGCTGTTCCTTTTGCTGTAAGGCTTTGTACGAGCCTACTGGGCTTGCCGCAATTGTAGGAATTCCTTTCAATGCCGTTGCCACATCAGAGATCAAACGGACTTCAGTCTTGATTTGCAATATATTGCTGCCAAAAGACCATTTTGGAACAAACTTGAACCAGCTGAGACCAGCGGAAAGGATCTGGTCCTTGAGGCGCCAGTGTGTAAGATTGCCCAAGCCGTTGCTCACTCTAAGCACTCTGAGACTGAAGAGCATGATACGGAGTCGAAGTTCCCGGGCCAAGGGATGGGAAATAGAACTCCTCATCGAGTTGAGAGTCAAATCCAGAAGCCGGAGGAAGATGCGCTGCGTGTCTGGGCTACCTAGACGGGTGGAGTTGAAGTGACTGTTGAAGAACTGTACCAGGAGCGTGTGAGGCGCAAGGAGGTTATGTACGACTTGTCGACGTTTGATCATTGCCTCATTGTTGCTCGGCGCAAACTCTTCCTTCACAAAGAAAGGGTCTGGGTGCATCAGCGAAGGGTTGAAGAGACCCTGTCGCTTCTGAATGGTAAACTCCCACTGCTGGGCAATTTCGGCAAGCAATCGCGGTTCCATTCGAGGGTTTTCATTCATGACTCCAAGCCAAAGGGATACTCCAAGCTTCAGGGACTCCTTAGTGAACATTGTGAAGGGAATGCTGACCAAGTAATGTGTCACGGCACTCTCATCCTTATTGGAGCGACAGAGCAATGCCGCAGCTCGACGCAATATCTCACGCACGTCATCAACCGAAGTAGACTTCTTTGTAGCCAGTCTCGATTCGATATGAGCTAGAGCGTTGACAGCATTGGCAGTCTCATTCAGCGGTGATTTGACAAACGAGGCCCTACGCCCGTGAGGCATAAAGTTGACCAGATCCATGCCGTGGTCAGGCAAAGCCTCTCCATATCGATACTCCTGGCGAGTGGTATACTGAGCAATAAAGTCTGATGCAGTGTTGATGGCCGTCAAGCCAACAGGGTTCAGCGAGGTCAATCTTTGATCTGTCAATGGAATGGATGCTCCCATTTCCATTGCAAAAGATCGACCCAAAGACATGTGTCCATAGGCATTTTCTTCGTCAAACTCTGAAAGATAGGTCTGCAAAAGACCCTTCACATCTGCAGGCGCCAGGTTGATGGCGGATGCAACCCAGATCTTGGCTTTCTGGTATAAGCGATCGAGAGTGTGTTTGCGGAAACCGTAGTCATCAGACAATTCAATCGTAACATTACCTCGCGCTGAAGTGAAAACAGATCGTGGCTCGTACATTTCTGTCTCCGCTTCCAGGCAGCTCGTCCACATCAGCGATAACAGCTCTAGGAGAGCAAATAGGGATGACCTTTGGCACAGAGCTGAGGAAATCTCTGTTATGAACCTGTCAGCACAGGCAAAGGCAGCCTGCTGAACTCTGGAGATACGGTGGCAACAGTTGCACAGGATAGCTGCCAACTGCAAGGCAGCATACTGCGCAGAGAACGTCGGAAGCTCTCCACCCAAAGTCTTGGATAGGTACTTCTGAAGAACGACGTCGGCGATGCCGTTCATGACACTGCTGACCTCGGCTCTATGCATACTGGGCTCCAGGAAGTACGACAGTACCTTGGTGCAATCGCCCGAATCAGCACGCAAGCTCTCAACCAAATAGGCTGCCTGGAGAAAGATGACTTTTCTGTAGCTCAGGCTCCTGATCTCGTTTGCTTTGCTAGGAATCAACTCGGAAAGTTGCTTCTTTTGCCTTGACTCTCTATCTGACGTGTTTGCTCTGCGAAGAACGGTGTTCAGCTCGATGTCGCTTTCGTTCTGTTCACCACGTTGCTCGGCCACAAGTGGAGGCGAGTGAATCGCCATAATTCTGAGCTCATTGGTATACTTCCTGCCCCGGTCAGTCAGAGGGTTGAACCCATGAACAGCGATGTTGAACCAAGCATCGCGAATGGCAGCATGGCTATCGTCCTCAGATTCGACGTGGGCAGCAAACTGCTTCGTGGACATGAGAATGGAGAGGGGTTGGAGTAGCTGAGAAATTTCGCCCGCCGCGAATTCCAGATCAGATTCTCGAGCACCCTTTGACTCGTGCACGTCTCCCTTGGAGATCAATTCCTCAAGTATGTATTCGAGATATATGTCAAAAAGTGGTGAGCCGCGCTTCACGTTCGCAGAGATATAGTTTCGCGCTTTTGTGACCTGGGGGAGAGTTCAGTAAATGGCTTGAACAGGCTTACGAACATGAAACTTACAGCAGTGAGTAAAGTTGCGTTATTATCTACCAAGGCAGCCTGGCAGATCCTAGAGTAAAGCCTGAGGAGGGAGCGGAACTCCAGTTGTCCGCTTGTGAGTGAGAGGTGGGCTGCACCGGTGATGATTTGTGCATCTACAGAGTGGTTGACCTTGCTCAACTTCTGTAAAAGCATTGCCTGTGCCAAAGCTGTGATCTTTTCATCGTTTGACATATTTGCGATGCTGCTGATCGCTTGGACAATGTTGCCGTAGACCAAGGACGTATCCTCGTCTCCATTCAATGCCAAGGAGATCGAGCTGCCCGTAGACTGCCGCCCGTGGTAAATACCATTTGCTTCCATTCCGTCAGTTGCGAAGTCGGAATTTGTACCATTTGGTATTTCTCCCTCAGTTGTCGGGCTCAATACGTTGCCAAGGGTGTACAAGGTGGTAATCACTGCATCGTGTGAAAGCAGCTGAAGAACGAAAGCCAGGCATTTCGATGCCACTTCTATCGTTTCTCCACGCAGAATGCTCTGCACGATGAAGCGAGGCAAAAGTCGGCTCACTTTTGGCGCATAACCTCCATTCAGTCTGCACAGAATAGCCATTGATCGCAGCACAGTCGATGCCAACACATCGTCGTGCATCTGAATGGGGTCGAGTAAAGTCTCCTCCAGCCATCCCATGAGGATATCTGGTTCAGCGGCATCTTCGTTGAGCACAGTGCAATTCAAGAAACCAACTATGGCTGCCGCTTTGACAGTGAACGCAATTCTCTGCTGGGATACAGAGCCCATCTGTATAAAATCGGCGCTCTCTTCTAGCCTGTCGATTTCGTCCCGTGCAATATTGGCGTACATTTCGATAGAGCGGAAATCAGCGTCACCGTTGCTATGCGGTCCAGGGTTGATCATATCTTTGTTCGCCATGAGCAAATCCAGAATGTGAGTCGATCGAAGAATCCTGGCATCCACAATCAGTAGAGATGTGGACGAGCCCAAAAGCCAGATAAAGCTACGCTGAAGCAAGTTTGCACTGAGTGGGCGGCCCTGAGCGGCATAGTGCCTCATATATCTCTTCCAGTCTTTGGAGTTTCTGTCTGATGCGTGCGCATTTCGTATACTAGAGAACGCGCCCTCGACGGCAGTCAGGAATGGTTCAGTAAGAAGGTTTCGCACTCGCTGTATCAAAGCTAGTCGGCCACCGGTCCTCCAGAAGTCTGCTTGCGCCGAAGCAGCATCCAAAAATCCGAGAAGCGCAACGGCGATAGTCGCGGTCCGGGTAGCTTCCTCGAGGCTCTGGTCGACGCCGTCCTCGTCTTGCATAGATACCACACTCTGGACAGCGGTTTTCAGGGCGGCGAGGAAAGCCCAAATATTGTCAGATACAGTCTCGTGCAGCGCGTCATGCTTGGAGCCCAGTGACAGCAAGGCAGCGGTCAGGTGAGTAGACAAGGCTTCGATAGGGGATGGCTCGATCGTTCGAAAGAATGGCGATGGCTGAAATGTCTGCGAATGAGCTTCGAGCAGATAGGGGATCAGTTGGTTTGTCAATTTCTGGGCACTCTGGCTACTTTGCACAGCTGGCGCGGCTTTGCAGAGAGCAATGAGGACTTCGAATTCGCGAATCGTCTATTCATCATTCGTGTCAGAAACAAGGACCTTAATGCGATTATGGGTGCGCATACCATGGGTACTCGCGCGAGCGAGTGTCCTCGGGCAGAGCCATTCTCCTTTGCTTTTCCTTGGCCCGTCGCCTTACAGAGACGGTCGAGATCGGATCGGTCGAAGGAAGTGATGACACTCGACGCAGACAGGGCGGCGATCTTCTGCAGCGCCTGCTGGCGAATGTCGCGAGCCATGTTGGTGGACTGGCGATTATAGTAGTGACCTGCCCACGGCTAGCAGGTTCACCACCAATAGCGAGAAGTTGTTTTCAAGATCGAAATCTTCAGGGAAATTTGTCGGTGGTTTTGTTATTGATGTAGAATCCTAAAAGTGACAATTCGAAGGTAGTTGACGGTGTAACGAACGTTTGTCAAGCTCTTGAAACTTGACTTTGTCCCCTGATTCCTCGACTTCGCACCCGTTTCCAGAAGAAGTGGAAATCGAAATGACGATGCCACACTCCCGTATCCCCTGTCGCCAGGGAAATGACAGCGCAACTGGCCAATCCCAAGGGGCCTAGACTGTGTATCGCAGGCGTTTACGTACTGTATCGCTAGCAGACAGGCCCGTAAGTCATTTCGAAAGCTCGGGCCACATCCCATAACAGAAGCGTCCCTGGCTGCTGGTCAGCTAGTCCCCAGTTCTTTCCCTTTCAACACGCCTGGGGCTTACCTAAGTTTAGTGCTGTTCGTTCTAGTGGAGGTAGCTGGGAGCTCCTCATTCAGCCTGCTGCAAGGCTGCAAGCTGTACGCGTAGGTAGTGTCATGGCAAGCTACCCTGCCTAGCAGCAACAACTGACCTCAGCCATCAAACAGCTCCATCACCATCAGCCTTCCGCAATCATCATCCACACAAATAATCATCGACGACAACATCCGCATCAGATCCGGTCAATCACCTCATCCACGTCCATTTCGCATTTGATTTCGGCAGATCAGCGACATCACGACACTTCAGCATGGCCATGTTCAGCCAGAACCCTGTCCTGAACGGACCTAGCTATTCCTTCTCGGATGCACCAACTCAAGACCATGTCGATGGCTTCAGAGAACACCGTTTTAACCCGTAAGATCATCTTTGGCATCAAGTTCTCGTCTGTTGAGAGATTTCAAAGCGGTTCACTAATTGTTCTTGCCATGCAGATACTCTGACAATGGTGGCTCAACACTTGCCATCGCCGGCAAGGACTTCACCATCATGGCCGGCGACACACGTTTGACCTCGGGTTACAGCATTCTCACACGTCACGCCCCCAAGGTCTACAAGATTGGCGGCTCCAACTCTTCACAAGACGACGCCAACATTCTGCTATCCGTGGTCGGTTTCGCCGCCGACGGTGAAGCCCTCCAGGAGCGCCTCGACACCATTTGCAAGATGTACCGATACCGCCACAATAAGCCCATGTCGGTCGCAGCCTGCGCCAAGCGCCTCAGCACCATCATGTACCAGCGCCGTTTCTTCCCCTACTACGTCTACGCAATCTTGGGTGGTTTGGACGAGAACGGCCAGGGAGCAGTCTACAGCTACGACCCGGTTGGCAGCTACGAGAGGGAGCAGTGCAGGGCCGGTGGTGCCGCTTCAAGCTTGATCATGCCATTCCTGGACAACCAGGTCAACTTCAAGAACCAGTATATTCCCGGAAGTGGCGTCGGCCACGCTCTGCAAGAGCGCGAGAGAAAGCCCCTGCCGCGAGAGGAGGTTGAGGTCTTGGTGAAGGATGCATTCGATTCGGCCGTAGAGAGACACATTGAGGTTGGTGATGGATTACAGATGATGATCATTACAAAAGATGGCATTGAGGAGAAGATCCTGCCTCTCAAGAGAGACTAAGAGGCGGGAACTGCAAGCTGGACAGGCCAGATGGATATCCAAGCATTGTACTTATATCTACGATAGAGATGCACGATGAACAAGCTCAATGAAGTCACGTCTCTCATGCATCGACTCATCAGGAACAGTCACTAACAGCCGAAGCATAACTTGATTCGAAGCGACTCAATCATGTAGTGCTACTTGCCACGTAAAAAGAGAAAAATATTGTCATGGTATCATGGCATCACCAAAACTCAAAGATGATCCGTCAAAAACTCAATGATTCGTATCGAAGCAGGCGTGGAACACACTGGGAAACATAATTTCAAAACACTCAGCAGCAAGATCCAATACGCTAGCACAGATTACTCAGCTATGTTTTGTAGCCAACTTTGATCGTGTTCTCAAGAATGCTTTGCCTGGAATGTTCGTTTTCTTGCCACTTTCTGGATGCTGAAGAAGCAATTGGAACCTCGGATGCATTAAATAGGTAAGTTACGAATTTACGAATCCATACTGTTGTCCACGAATCGTGAGTCCCGTGTTTCTCTTCAGCTGTTGCGAACCTGTCATTCAAATACAACGCCAAGTTTCGCACAGAAGCCGGAAATCATCGAAGATTCTTTTTATATATACACTGATTTTGATATGAGCCTTCTGTATGAAATCACGCAATCAATCTGCTGAAGCCTCTGACCAGTAGTATTGGTAGCCGCTGAGAAGATGGCAATCACCCGCCCAAAGCTGTGCAAGCCACGTGGAATTCTCGTTTTCTCGATTGCCAATTTGGAACCGTGATACGTGGGTGTCGAATCAAGATTTTTAGCAATGTTCCTAAGAATTCTGACCTTTTACCTCATACCCAGTCAATCAACCAACCCCTCGATGACCGGACCGACACTGGGCTTTCAAGGTAAAGGGCGCCTCTGTTGTAGCCCGCATGCACATTGCACGATCCTGGAAACAGTATTGGTCGATACAATGGGCTCTCTTACTTGCTTCTACTTCTTCTTCGTCGTTCTCCTTGACTTTGCTCTCAAGTCTTTCGCGTTCAGAATAGGCGTTGGCACCAAAACCATCCAGCGCAATCGCGCCCCTTCTGCAGCGGTCTATCGGCGCGTCCATCATGGAAGGACTTCCAACGTAGCTTGAGGAGTACGAACAATGACACTCAAGGAGTGATTTATGACAGGCAGTATATGTCTAACCTAGACATCTTAGTCTGCAGGGGGCGAATGGCCCAGATGGTCTTGCCTAGACCTTTGCGGCCATGATGGATAGAAAGAGACGAGGGGCGGTGGTTAATCAAATAGACGACAAGCTCTTGTATATATTCTATTTTTTGACGGATAACCCTCCATGTAATGGTGAGATTGTCTACAGGATCATATTCCATGTGAGGGGTGATGAGTAGGGAAAAGGTAACGCCCTTATACTTCCCAAACTACCAGGTGAACGT
Source organism: Neopestalotiopsis sp. M2102B (assembly GCA_023628315.1). NCBI lineage: Eukaryota > Fungi > Ascomycota > Sordariomycetes > Amphisphaeriales > Sporocadaceae > Neopestalotiopsis > Neopestalotiopsis sp. M2102B. The sequence continues at coordinate 22,741 of JAMAKW010000123.1, forward strand.
AAGAGTGGCGAACGAACTACTTGGTTCATTTTCCACAAGAACTCGTCTTGTAAATCACACTTCTGTACAAAATCCGTTATTTGGAATCAAACTTCATTATAGAAGATTGACAGACTCTGATGAAAGTTGCCACAATGGACATTTTGGCCGGAGGCAACCAGGAAAAAAGTCATCGCTGCGTCCAGGTGGGTTTCGGGAATTGGCGAGAAACTGGTATCATCGCCAAAAGGCACCAAAAGCCAGTGTGTTTTGGAAATTGATCTGCAGGAAGGGATCCCCACCACCAAAGAAAGTAGACACGGGTTTTTCGAACCACACATGGGGGTTCCATCGTGGTCGTAGTAGTAGTGATGACCTGGCGGATTTTTCGAGCTCCCGCCCGTGAGATCAGTTGTTGGGGTATTGGAAATTTTTGAGTTCAGGTGCAGGCCAGGCTCGAAAGAGGAGGGCTTCACGATCTGTAATACACAGTCGTTTTCTTCCTTCTGATTCTTTCCTTTTTCTTTTCTGGCTTGTGGGATTCGCCAGTGTTTGTAGCACCACGCCGTGTATTAATGCAGAGATGGCCAATTAGTGTGATGACACGTCGGCGTGTGAATGCATTGTCAGTTCTGGGTTCGGCTTGACCCATGGCCAAAGTACCTGAAGGGAATGTCCAAGTCTGTTACGAGTTACACACCCCCTTTCATGTCTCTTGACGGGGTGGCTAATCGTAGCTGGTACAAGAGCCCGTACAGAAATACATGAGGCTGGTCAAAGGTGGACACCGTTGCATGATCGTCTTTCGGCCAGCGGTTGAACAAGAGCCCATGATGTGACAAACTGATCCCGTTGACTATACTTTGGTACTGGAGTGCGATATTGCTCGAACTGAGAAATGGAAAAAGACAGTGAAGAAGATAGAATAAGGCCTTCATCGATTGCCCAGACCTATACCCGAGCTCCTCAGGTTTCCATATGCGCTCAACTACCTAGAAGTATGGCAGATTTACTACAATACTGCCGTCGACTGGGATGATTCATTGAAGGCAGAGACTTCACATGAACTTGGCGTCTCGATAGTATCCTGCATACCAAGTGGTACGCGATGCCCCATGTCCACTGAGGCAGCAGTCCATGTCGTCAAGTGAGGGTAAGGGAGCAAAGTAATATGCTTCAGAGCATGCCTTTGGAGGAATTGTTGTTCTCTCGCACCGCACCGTTGGTACCAGTGGATCACTATGCACCTGCTAATGATCACTGGACCAGGAGTGTCAAGTACCTGCCTCTGGAAGATGCGGTCGGTACCCAGGCTTTTTATCTCCTCTACGACAAGGTATTTTTGGGAGAGTAAGTGTCCTTCTACAAGGAATTGTAAGTACCTGTTTGAATTGTAAGTCAAGAAGACGACAATATCATATCATCCACGTGAACATGGATCCGCAATTAGTGCCTGGTGGACACCCATGGACAAGGAGATGTCGTCTCGGAGCGCGATTGGTTTGCCACCTTAATATACAATCACGAAGCTCGAAAGAACACGCACTTATGTAATTGTGCGAAAGTTTTTTTTGGTCGAATCTTTCCGAGCTAAAGAATGATGGGGGCAATTTTGCGGAGGCAAAAACAAAACTGCAATGACATTCATTACATGCAGAAAATGGAATCGCATGGCTACTGCCACGTTTGTACCACATGGCGCGAGTGAGGCAAGAGAGTTACAAGCTGCCTCAGTCGGCGGAAAGTCCCATGGCAGTAGAAAGGCACAAGGTTTCTGGGGAACTTCTTATCGCCGAGTGGCATATGCCAAGTATCCCGTCTCGCAGCAAGCATTAATGACCTTCTGGTACAAACATACATAGACAACAGGCATGGCTTGTTTAACCATAAACCATGGTGAACAGCATTGACCACTCGATTTGAACATCAGATGGTATAGAGCACAGGCACCCATAAGGGAATTCATTGTACGCGTCGGGTGTCGCCAATCGCTTGGAGATATGAACCAAGTCGTGCCAACAATTCCTTGACGCCACAATGGAACAGCCTTGGACGATCTCCGAAAGGGTGCCAAGCCTTTTTCATTATTATTCCTAGAAAAGAGACCTGTTCTTACAAAGCAATGTGGGTTGAGAAGGGGAAAACTTTCGTAGCCCTTCGGAGCAGAGTGTCCATGGCCCCAACGCCATGACAAACTAAAAAAGGGAATCGTTGTATCATTGTGCCAATGAAAGCCAAAGTTGGGGAGGGATTAAAGATAGTGAGTAGTGTAAGAAGAGACGCTATTACCGCTGTACTGGTAAAACGCCTTGTAGAAGGATCGTCCGTTCGTCAGCAATTCTTTTCTTCCTTCTTTCCCTTTGCGAGGCAGCAAATGATACTAAAGTTGGCAGCTGAAGAACTTTCCCTGTTTCGACCGAGTATGGACCGGGCTTTTCAATGTGCAAATGGCCATGACCTCTCGGGAAAATTATTTACGAGATCGACGTTGCGGGACTAACAAAACAAAAGCACGACGCATTGCCAATGATTTTGGGGGAGACTACCTCCTTATAAAGGTACTCTTGGTGTTTCATGTTGGGGGCGCGTTCAAGATCTGCAAGATCTGCGGGAGATAAATTGATGGGCACTTAGCAAGACGACGGAAATGTGTGATATTTGATGAAATGTCAAAACTCGGCCCGGCGACATTCAACTCCCCGCTAACGCCTCTGGTTGGTATTTTGTGAATTGTAATCATTGTGAACGCCTTTCTCACGAGAGAGTCATTTTGGTCCACAAACGGAACGGGCCTGCCGACGGGCTTAACCGTTGATGGGGTCGGTATCAATGGCATCATGAAATCGAGATCGGAATCCGAGCCTTTGGCGTCCACAAGAGAATGGGGTATTTTATGGGATTGTTGGTCACTGGCTCGACTGGCTCGACTGGCTCTTGGCTGGTCAACGGCTCGGCCGTTTTTTTCTTTACTGGGCGAGAACAGCCCAGAAAAAAGCCACGTTTGCACCAAGTAGGCATGGACTTGTTGCTGGGGTGTGTGAAATGACCACAGATGACTGATGGCTGACTAGGACTGCTGCTACTGGCGTTCCGTCCATGACCGGTCAAGTACTAGTTCAACGGCCTAGGATATACATGATCAATTATGCGAAAAAGAGAGCCACTTTACCCCATGTTCATCGGAGGCGTCGTCTGTGGAAATAAAGAAAAGCCACCGCCAACTGTTTGGTTATTTGAAATGGCAGATGTGGTCGGCTCAAGGGTCACGTTGCCTACTGTTGTGAAAGGCCTCTTCTCCATCTTCTGGGTCATCAAAGGAACAGCTCTAGGCGGCCGATCATGCATACGTCTTGGGGCAGGAAAATTCCTCTGGGTGCTGTGCTATGTTAAGAAAAGTATCATGACTGATAAGTGTCGGTGGGGTCCAGGCCAATGTTTAAGATGCAGTGGCAGCCAAAGGTTTTCTGGCAATATCTGCAGGTCATCGAGATGATGCTCGTACACCTTCTTTTTGACTAGTTCCCGAATCCATCAGAGGCCAGATATGGCAGCTCGAACAAGCATAGCTCCAGCCTGATGACTGGATGACACGGACAGTAAAGAGGGGACGAAAATTTCCCGAGTCCCCCAGCCATGGACCGTGTCACTTGTAATCCTTTTTGGGTGTGCCAATGTATAGATAGATCTTAAGTAGCGGTGGGGAAAAGCTAGAATATGCACTGACTGCTCTTGTGCTCATTTTCAAGCAAAGTCCAAGACCAAGCCCATCGTCTAAATGGTACGCAAACGACACTTGCTGGATCCAGCACAACGGCTGGGCTTGACGTGAATGCCGCAGGCTGGCAGGCAAGCAGGCAGGTTGGCAGGCACATAACAGACAGGCTAATTAGGCGCCCTGGCTATTCGCTTTGATAGGCCAGAATGGCCAGCATGGTGCCAAAGGAAAGCTCGCTAGTGCAGACACATCTCGGACGCTTCCATTCAAGGCTTGGCCCAGCCCATCAGGAGTTATTGAGTACCGTTGGCAGCACTAGAGGTTGGAGTGTGTGTGTATCGTTGAGCCCGTCTCCCGGGACAGACAAGGCCGGGGCCACACTACTGGGACTACATACGCAGAATGTCATGATCTATAGGCAACCGTGGTGGTTCCTACCGGGATCTGGTTCTATGTTGATCATCGAGCGAAAAAGGAGGCGAGTATGCAAACGAAGGAAGAAGATGCTATTGGATGCCGGAGGCCAGCACACGACTGTGCTCATAGGGCAGTAGGGCGTAAAGGCCAAAGCATGATTCCAGTAATGCCGTTGGACTACTTTCGTGCCTGAGATTACAGAGTGCTTGCAGCACCAAGCTCTGCGCTACCTGCTGCTTCTCATTGGACAATTGCCTATAAGGCGCCCGGCTGGCCGAAGACGTAGCAGTAGTCGCATGGTGGCGAAACGTCTTTTTTTTTTCTCCCTCCCTCTTAGTTTTGGCTATATCCTAGTGGCGTAAGGTCTGATGCAGATATCAGGTCATTCAATATGTCCAATTCAGGGTCCAAGGGTCGAGGGGAAGCAAGTATCAAGGTAACTGGCGATAGCCGCTACTATTCGCGTCAAGACAAATAGATATTCACGGCGGCGTGTGGGAAGCGAACAGTTCCGAAAATGGGTGACAAGTCCGTGGTTTACTTTCCGAGTGACTCTCGGGGTGTCCGGATGTGACAAGATGTTTTGTATGCAAAGAGGGACTTTGAGGGACTGCGGCTCTGCTGATCGGCAGCCGACATGAAAAATCTGAAGGGCTGAGGGCAGAATACGATGCCAAATACGCAGATAATCTGTGATAGCATGCGAGCATCCAGTGGTTTCCTGGGGATTGGGGGTAGTTTTTCGGGTGGCAAATAGAACAAATTTACCCATGTACGTTCCTGTTCGATGGGTAGCGGCATTGGCAGCTGCAGCGGGTGCGTTTGAGGCTGAGCACTGCAGGCATGTCGATCACAGCGCCGGTACTATGGTTGTCCGCCAGCCAGCCCGTTCCGTCCCTTCGGCAGGCATTAAATGATAGTGAGATGCCCAGATGCGTGCCAAAAAATGATCTTATGATGGCAATCCGGCAAATAGATGAAGCCGTCCCATATGTACCTACTTTGCAGCATTTTGCGCGGGAACTATGCGAGAAACAGCGCAATTGGGCTCATTAAGCATCACTCGCAATTGTTGTGCTGTAGCATCATAATTTGCGCTTGCAAATCTTGATTGGGAATTAAAGTTCTCGATCTTCTAGGATCGGAGTTTTTCGCGGAGCAGATCCTGCGGGCACGACAATCATCATATAACCGTTTTAGTTGAACCCCATCACAAACCAGCACATACGGGAGCAGACTCTAGATAATCAATATCTAATAATAAGATCTGATAGAAAGATAGAGAAGGAATTTCGTCAGCATTCAAGGTATCGGCATATAAGCGAATCTGTGGTTGCAGAAAAGGGTCGCATTGATTCGGGTAAAGTGTGGCTGGTGGATAACATGCATGTGGCTGAAACTGGAGTAGTGGGAGCTAGACAAGCAAGGGTCTTGGGGAACATTCGTGCCAGTGATTGCAGATCCCTCCAAGGAAGGCACTGGTTGCCGTAACCTACCTGCCATGCCAACTAAAAATAAAGAAAAGATTCTGCACAACGAACCACTTGGCTTGCATCGACGAACAATTAATTAATTCATTACAAGAAAAAGAGACTTAGAATAGCGAACAAGAGCGAACAAGCACCGACAAATGCCGACGACTACGACTACGACTACAACTTACGTTGCGACTCGACTCGTACGTACAGCCTACTACGTACAATTACATACACTACAAATCAGGGGAGATCGGCACAGAAATGGCGTCGTTCGCAATAGGGAAAGCTCTGCGCAGCTTCTCCACATATGACGCCAGAGCCTTTTTCTTAGCAATGGCATTTCTGCAGATTCCCATCCCCGGCCGAACGGCCAAGGTTGTGAACCCCATCTTTTCATGACGTCGATCTTGGACTGATTCGGCCGACGACGATGTCATCTCTGCCGTCTTGGACACGAACGCATCTTAATTCAAGCATAAGCCAGCTCTGCTAGGTGCGAGAATTGGATCAAAGTCTCTGATGGTGAGAAGAAATTTCATTCCGTCGTGTCGTATGTATCTGGGCCCGGCCGCGACAAAGATTTTTTTTGTAGGGTTTACAGAGTACCGGCTTGACCGACAACGACGACGGGTTCCAGTCCGTTCTACTATCCCCCACGCAGTTCGTTCTCGGCGACATTGATTCCCGCATCGAGTTCTCGGAGAGTGGATGTGGATTCCAGCACAAAAAATCGACCTGGACAAGCCAAGTGTCTGCCAAGTGGGGGCTTCACTATTACAAACCACCACCACCACGCCCACAATGGAGCCATTGACGACATTAAGGACGCGCCTAACGAGCCGTGTGTAAGCTACCGGCGGATAACGCTCTGACGTTTTTTGTTAATTGCAGCATCTCCGGGCACGGGAACTGCTTCCACTGTAGATGCTAATAAGGTATACTACCACTAACCAAACACCACTACTACGTACATACCATACGACAGACGATTGATTCCCACTACGGAGACCCGGCGGACTTGCGTGGGTGTGGATGCTGTCGAGTATACCATTACCCACGTCTACTCTGTAAATGACCGCGAGCGTCTCACTAACGTACCACTGGTACCTGGCTCCCGGAGATTCAAATGATAGACTGGACTTGAATTGCCACGGACTATTGCTTTGCTTGCTTTTCAAGCTTGTCCGCTAGAGCTGGGTTTATTGCGCTTTTCCACCCCTTCAATCTTTTCTTCATCAGTATGCAGAGCCCAGCCTAGGTATGCCGACTTGTACTACTGCGTGCGCGCGCGCATATCGAGCGCATCTTTCTGTCGACAAGAACGACAGACGACTACCTGGACCCTGCTTCCGGTATCATCATCTAAAAACAGACCTCAGATAGCCCACATGGCTCGCGCAGCAATATCCAAAAAGAGTTGATCGTAGCCGCGCTCGTCTCTCATGTGGCCATGGATTGTTTGGTGCCCCGTTCGACTATTGCTTTGGCTGGGCCGGTCCTGGTAGGAGACCCCTGGACCCTGGACTCTGAGTCGAGCCGTCGGGAAGTACCGCCCATTCTACGGCACCGCATCTCACGGTCTCTCGTTCTCTCTGGACGGTTCCTGGATTGACGTATAGCCAGCGTCATCATTTTTGCCAACAATCAATTGTTCTCTGCTGCGCGGACAATTCTTGACCATGCCAGCTTGATGGGTTCTATCCATTCACTGTAGCTAGTGCTCTGCGCGCGCAACATTGTTCTCCCTGGCCATGAACAATTGGTTGCACCATGATGCCCATCCATTATTGCCATGGTTCAAGATGCGTAATTAGCTTTGCCATTCAGCAAAAGCATGCCAGCATGCCGCCCGGCAAGGTACAAACCTAAGCAGGCCCAGAACAAGTGTGGCTGGGGAAGGGCCAGTATTATGGTGTGGTTTTGGCTGTCAAAAAAACCGCTTCCAAGTGCCAGGCTCGTCCTCCTGCTTGGCTACCCTACTGCTGGTGCGGTCGTGCGACCCGGGCCCGGGTGGCAAATCAGCAAGACAACGCGGGTTAGGTGCTAATGCAAATTACCACATTGACAACCCCCGGCTTTCTTTCTCTTGACAAACTGTGGCTTTTCTCAACTCCGTTCACCTCATTGGCTCCTGCATGGCCCCCGGGGGACTGGGGGCTCCAACTTCTTTCTACACAAGATCGTCACTCTCTCTGGTTCCCTACCTTACTCTTCCAACCCTGGCATGGTCAAGGACCACAAATGGAGCCCTATGGCCTACCCAAGCTACCAGCATCCGCCGGGTCGCGACTCGTCGGTACCTGTCCAGTCCCTGCTCGGGGAAACATGGCCCTGACGTGGGTCATTCTTCTTGTCATCTCATACCTAATGTAGAGCCCATAGCACTTCGGGTAGCTAGCTTCAATAAGAGGCAAATGATAGTCGGCTTGCACATGTCTCCCCAAATTTAGCCACACCTCGTCTTTCTACTTACTAGACTCCCGGTCTGTATTTTCGCCTCCCGCCTTGGACTTCCTATCTAGATACTATTCTTCCTAAACCACCTGCATATACTCTATACTCTCAGCGGCCTCCCATCAGACATACCTCGGACAGTGATACTGTTGGACTGTCCGTCTTGCCATACCGTCGTCTGGTAACTCAACACTTCCAGAACCCTGGAGAATCACTCTAGACGAGGAGCACTTACACGCAACCCTGTAAACAGAGGCTTCGGCACTCATCGTTGCCGATACTCTTCCCCATTGAAAGCCCTATCACACCCTTGCCCAGGCTCAGCCATTGGGGTTTTCTACGCCACACCGCTTTCGAGGGTTATTGTTAGCACTATCCACGATTTTATATCTCTCAGTTTCCGCCGCGTTAATTCTCCGGAGTTATAGCATACCTCCAGCACAACTACAGGACTTCATCTCTCTCAAGTCAACAAGAACTTGTGCTGCTGGTCAGGCCAAATGGGAGATGTACCACCGCCCTCGAGCTCACCGAATGCTCACTTAGGCCAAGAAGCCTTTGATGATTCCATCAACGCGTCAATAGCTATTAGCGAAAGTCAAGCGGCTTCCATTCAGGCAACAGGCGCAAACGCGCAGGGCTTCCGGTCACCGTACGAGCAACAGATCGACCCCTCTCAGAATGCTTTTTCTGCCCAGTTCGACATGACACCACAGCAAGGCACTGGTCATGGACCTGTTCAGGGCTCTTACAACATGAGCGCAATGGCGAATGCGCTGCCGCAGCAGCATACGTTCCGGAACAACTCGAACAATGGCGGGCAAGCACGATACAATCCCAACGGCTCGTCCTCTGGTGCCATGCCCTCGGTAGCTCAGTATCCAGGACAGTCAGGCATGAATTCTATGGCTGCTCAACAGTATTACATGGCACAGCACGCGCCCATGCAGAATTACTACAACGCTCAACTCCCACCGCAGCAGCAGCAGCAGGCTGGACTTCCACCGCGACACACGATGGGTTATTACACCAACCAGCCCATGATGAACCAAGCACCACAGCCGATTCCTGCCGGATACTATTATCCTCACCCCAGCCAGTATCCGAGCCACAATGCGACAATGCCAGGAGGCATGATGCAGAGTCACTATATGCAACACGATCCTCGCGGAAACTCTCCAGCATACCAGGCCGCCAGCGCTTATGGTATTCCCGAAGGTAGGTGTTGAGAGAAGACGCACTGTAGGATCGTGAGAGACAAGCCACTGAGACCGACTTCTTAGGCACCAACAATCGTCGAGCGAGTCCCAATGTTGTTCGCGGTCCGCCCCGAAAGCCGCGACAGAGTGGTATGTTGGATAACCCACCTTTATGCACTTCCTGTTACTCGACCCAGAAAACTTACTTTTGACTAGGCCATGCTATATGGATTGGAAACTTGCCGCCGCAAACAGACTTGATGAATTTGGTTCACCATGTGTGTAACGAAGCTTCTGGTCTCGAGTCTCTATTTCTCATTTCCAAGAGCAACTGCGCTTTCGCGAATTTCAAAGACGAACAAAGCTGTATCCAAGCGCAGTCCAAATTACACGACTCGAAGTTTCAAACTGTCCGACTTGTTAGTCGTCTTCGAAAGAGCACGGTCGAAGGAGCATCTGGGCAGACTGCTCCCACCGGCCCTTCAGCGACATCACCTAAGGCGCAGACGGTGCCACCCGAGCCTGTGAACCACGATGCGCCATCGACACCCGCCGAAGCAGAAGTGGCCGCCACGGCAATCGCCAAGCAACCGAAAGAACAGTCTGCAAGAGCGCCGCTTATTGAGGGTGACCCACAGCAACAAAAGGACCGCTTCTTTATTCTTAAAAGTCTTACCATGGAAGACCTTGATCTGAGCGTAAGGAATGGTGTTTGGGCGACACAGTCGCACAACGAAGAATCGTTGAACAGTGCATTCAAGGTGAATATCTACAGGCCATTGATCATGTTTGTCTATTCTCTGGTTCTAATTGCGTCTATGTAGGCCGCCGATAATGTTTATCTCGTCTTCTCAGCCAACAAGTCTGGAGAATACTTTGGGTATGCAAGGATGCTGTCTCCAATAAACAACGATCCCGCCGCAGCTATCGAATTCGCCCCGAAAGCACAAGCCACAAATGATCTAGATTTACCCAAGGCGATCCCCACCGAAGCTACCGACAATTGTCCTCGGGGTAACATTATTGATGACTCAGCAAGAGGCACCATTTTCTGGGAGGTTGAGCGAGACGAGAGCGAGACACAGCAGCAGCCGACCGAGGACAATGATTCTGAAGACTCTGCGAGCGCGCGCAGTGGATTGGAGGGCGAACAAGGCAAAGCTTGGGGCAAGCCGTTCAAGCTGGAGTGGCTATCTACTACGCGATTGCCGTTTTACAGGACCCGGGGTCTGCGGAACCCCTGGAACTCGAACCGAGAGGTCAAGATCGCCCGCGACGGAACCGAGCTGGAGCCTTCAGTCGGCAGGCGGCTAATTGGGCTGTTCAACCGCGTGCAGAGCCCAGCGTCGATTATTCCCATGGGAGCGCGCCAAAACTTGCCCATGGTCGCCGGTTACCCACCGGCGCCTATGGCAGGGCCCGGGCCGTATGCACAATAACACGCTTGAATTGTCCTGGCGACTTGAAACTTTGGGAGAAAGGCAGCAGGTTGAACAACCACATACATACAAGTCTCTCCAACCCTCACAAATCGAGCCAGTCTCGATTGGCGCCATGCTGAGCATTGGCACACTCTCAATAATCAGCCACCATGGACTGTCACCACCCATCACGGCCGCCGCCGCCACTACCACAATATTTTTTCGATATCTCCGATTGCCCTGGAACGGTACGTACGCATTGGTCGACGGCCACGGCAGCGTCGGAAGGAGAGGCGAGGCATCATCTGTGGATTGTACCTTACCTACTGTGTAATTACGAAAGTGACTGGGGGAAACTAGCGAGGTTAATTCAGCGATCATCGGCGGCTGCATCGCCGCCGTCATGTCTGCCCAACATTGAAACCTGCATCACTGCGCCTTTTGTGCGTATCCACTTTGATGATGATAACTTCTGTTTTGGAACGTGAGAGTCGTACGATGTTTGTCAATCTGTCGTAAATCTTTACCCATCCGTCGCGAAGGCGCCAACGACGTCATTGCAGCACTGTGTATGCAAGCCATTGAAGCAATTTGGCATCGGCACTTCGAAATTCTTGGCCCATCATGATCTCTCTCGATTGTCGGACATGATCTGGCTGACGGACAAGAGGGAACAAAAAAGGTCACGTCACTCTTGGATGCGGTTGGTAAACGGCCGAAGTTGTTATGGCAAGTACATTTACTTACTTGGCAAAGCTTGGGCACTTTTTTTTTTTTTTTCTTCGGCCTTCGTTCATCGAGGGGCTCTAGGGGGGGGCCCCTCCCTATTCAGGAAGCATACATGCTGGACTTGGGGGGTGTGTCCACCCTCCAGCGCGGAAATGATGACGTCACCGGCAGCGCGGTCTCAACCTGACACCAAAATCTGTAATCTGTACCAAAGTCTACGATTACACGTATCGATCTTATAAGATCGCCAAGACGGCTTTGAAGCACTGCTACCCGTCTTGGGGACATTCTACAGGTTGGAAATCAAAGTTTTACTCTAATGTACTTTGTATGCACGACCAAGACTGCATCAGAGACTGGCTGATCCATCTGGCTTTTGGGTATCTCGATATCTATACCTCAGACCTATACATCATCCATCTTGGGTACCATGATCATCGTCGTCTCGAGCAGATCCTTTGCGCAAACTTGATGGTGCAATATGGCTTCAGTCGCATGTATAGTGGCAATTGCACGATTTTTACAGCCACGGCACATGTTTTGGGCATGCAGACAGCAGACCATAGTTTAGACACATGGGTCCTTTGCATGCCCAATTGAAGATCCCATCGAAATCCTAGTCATGGGCTCACTTGGCCCAATTGCAGTGACCTTCAACTGACAACAGATGTCAGCCATCACACTGAAACAGAACACCACACTTTGCAACAAGTACAGCCACGACAATCGAATACCATATCTCGCTTTCGATACATTAGGCGAATTGGTGTTATATGCGCTTACACTGGTACACCCATAATAATTGCAGAAAACCATATTCCTCCATCTCCCTCGTTCTTGACCATGGACGCCAAAACAAAACTTACCTTTGTTATTTCCATGTCACGCACCGAGATTGATAAAAAGGGGTAATTCATCCCTCGTCACCGGTTACAATGTCTGAGCGCGCGTGCATGCTGTGATGCTACTGCATTACCGAATCTCGGTCTCGAGAGTGCGGGCAAGCAATACCCGCCCCCAAAATGCATTTACCTGCCCAGTGGTGCCAGCCGAGCCAGCCAGCCAACCAACATGCATCAAAGCCGGCAGCGAAGCGACAAAAATCAAGAAGGAATGAAGAAAGAAGCAAATACAAAATCGGCACCAATTGCCTGCCGTGGTCTTGCACATAAAATCCGAACAATCCGAATACGTCCTTCTCCAAGCCACCTCTACGGCTGCTTTGGGCATCAAGAACCTCCCTCTTCCCCCTTGTTGAAAAGAAACGTCGTTGGCACAGGAGTTCCGAGTTGGGGACCCCACAGCCCGTGATATTGGCAAAAAACTATGTGCGTGTTGAGATATCGCGGCCTTGTGTTTCTTTAATTGCTTACGCGCACTTGAGCCGCAACCTTAATCTTATGTAGCAAAAAACTGTAAACTGTCTCTCAGGGCCAAGGCCCAAGGCCGCGCAAAGTCCAAGATTTTCGTTTTGGTTTGACATGTGGTTCGATTTTCCAACAAACATTTCGGCATGCGCGCATCTGACTGACAAACGCCACAAAAGGGAACGTACCGCCCCCTTGTCTTGCCTGTGGTCGCATTCGCACACAGATTGTTCATATCTTTTTTACTTCTTCTAGTGTCGTCGAGGATATGTTGCAGATTGCGAGTATGCATATTTCATGGGTCTTCACATTTAAATGTTTGGCGCTGCTTCTACCTCTTCAGCTACAGGGTGCATGAGGGTGGACATGTGCTCAAAATGATCATTCTTAAGCTGTGATGCAATCAGTGAATATCAATAGATATCAAATGTCAACCTAGAATATTTTATTCCCCCGAATTTGAGTAAACAATAAGTGTTGTTACAGTCAAACTTGGGAGAAGAGTTGGCCAGCGCAATAGAAATCTGTTGACTGATCGCGTGCTACTTTTGTGGGCCTGACAGAATACGAGCCCGACAAGTCCAACATGGGCTTCGTGGGATAAAACGAGTAGGATGTAGCGGAAAGTGATCAATCCACCGCAATGCACACTCAGCAGGCTTTGGAAGAAGAATGCAGCCCTACGAGATGCTTCCATCCCCAGATTTGCCAGAGTATTCCAGTTTACGAATGATCATATTCCAGTGCTAAACTAACTCGCTGGGGCCAGCCTATAAGCGGAAGAGAGGATCCTGGCCAATGACAGACATGGAAATGGGTCTGTGTATGACCAATCAAGAACGTTCTTGGGCTGATTTATCCCACTTATTCTGGATACTTCTAGGGTGTTCCGCCAAGATGTCCAGTAAGCTGCCGCGACTATTCCAGAAGTGTCTTGAATAATCACGTTTGTTCTTAGAAACCAATATACGCTTCTGTAATCCACTGGAAACGTCGCCATGAATCGAGAATCGTAAGAAAATAGGCAACAATGGGTGATTTCTCAGTGTTTCTGGAAACCTGGGGAATGTGCAAAATGACAAGATTTTGTGTATAAATCAACGGCCTCAGACTGTGTTTCAGTGCTTTCCTTCATTCACCAGAACACACAACAAAGCAAACACAACACTCACAAACAACTCTCTACTACAACTCGCACAAGACAACCTTTGCAGAAGATCTCTTTCAAGACTTCTACATTCGCATCTCCAAACCACAAAAATCACAATTTTTTCCAACCTCACAAATTCAACCATACTACCACCAACACACACAATGGCTTCCTTCTTCCGCCCTCAGCACTACTACAACGTCCCCGAGCCCAATTTCCAGGGTCTCTTCCGCCTCATTGACGATTTTGACCGCTACAGCGGCCAGTCCAGCAATGGCGCTGGCCGGGGACGCAACGGCCTCGGCAGCTTCTTCACCCCAAAGTTCGACATGACCGAGACCGAGACGGCCTACGAGCTGCACGGCGAGCTGCCCGGAATCCACAAGGAGGACATTCACATGGAGTTCACCGACCCCCAGACTCTCCAGATCCGCGGCAAGGTCGAGCGCACCCGCACCGAGGGCAACCCGCCCGCCGGCCTGCTAGAGGGTACCAGCGACGCCAACAAGTCGGACAAGGCCATCGCCGAGCACGCCGCCGCCGCTGATGACCACGCCTCTGACCACTCCTCGCACCGCGCCACCGTCGAAGACGCTCCCGAGGGCGACGACGATGAGGATGCCGCTTCCACCAACAGCACACCTCAGGACACTCCCGCCACAACAGTGGCCGAGACCGTCAAGCCCTCGGCTCCCGTCAAGCAACAGGAACAGCCCGCTGCTCCCAAGCAAAAGTACTACCTGGTCGAGCGCAACGTGGGCTCCTTTTCGCGCTCCTTCAACTTCCCCTCCCGCATCGACAATGAGTCGGTCAGGGCCTCGCTCGACAATGGCATCTTGACCGTCACGGTCCAAAAGGCCAAGAAGCACGAGTCTCGCCGCATCGCCATCAACTAAAGAGCCGGAAAGACTCTTTCTTTGACGACCAATCACCAAACATCCTTTCCCTTCTCTCATATATACACACACTCGACATTCCACCAACTCTTGTTATTGATATGATTTGATGGGGAGGACATGGGATTGTTTCTTGTACTACTTGTTTCTCTGGCATTAGCGAAACCACTCTTGGGGGGAATTCTCTTTGCATGGCTTCTGGCGTCTCTACGACAATACTCTCTGCATTTTGTTTTGTTCTGCATTGTTGTGCGACGGAAATGAATATGGGCTCTGGAGTTTTTGACATCCTGTAATAGAATTGTAATGAGAAAACAATACATCTGCTTTACGAACAAAACTAATACCTAGCAATTCCGGTGATATTTTTGATACAACATTGCAAACATTGTGACAACAGACAAAAACGATAATTGCCTAGTGATTTCGATGAGAGTTGCCTTGGAAGACATTCGCGGATGTGTGTTTCATATTAGGCAGTGAATCCTGTTTGTAGATGCTTTCGTTTCGCGGTCCTGCAGTGCGATCCTGATTGACAGCATACCCGACTCTGCAATCAACTGTAGCCTGATGGGAAAGCTCTCTCCTCCGACAACGTGTGACCAACTTTGAAAGATTCCTTCTCGACTGGCTGCCTCAAATGTATCCATGGTTATCACTAGTGTGAATATGAACTTGAATCCCACGGATTTGATTGTGCCCTTGGCTGCCATGCATGTGTTCCAAGGTGATATTCGCCCGAAACTGCATATGAGATGAGGAGAATGCATATAGAGACCCAATGTCACTGAAACGTCTTCCAATCACTTACAAACCTCTAAGATACATATATGCCGTATCGCCCTGCTCTACTCGCAGAATCTGTGGTGATGAGCTACTGACTGTGATGAACTATGCCTCGGACGGTCTTGCCTGTCCAAGATTTCGCAATCATTGTCCTCCACCACGTCTTGATAAGGCTATTTCACTATAAGAAATTTCAACTTCAAATAGCCGTCTAATATTGCTATTGTGAAAAGCTTTAGGAAAATACATGCGCACGCGCTGGCTTACTGTGTTAGGTACATTACGTCTCATGACACAACTGCAGCAAACATTAATCAAAGCGACCCATAATTAATTTTGAATGATTATATTTCAGGTTCACGATGGGTTACGCCAAATTGTATATCTCACTCGACATCCTCCCCTTCCATCAAATATGGGACAAGTCCACAGTGAACTGGCATACCCGCTCGACCGCCTTGACCTCACAAGTATGCTTCAATTCAGCCTCACTGGCACCAGTTGAAAGACATACCAGAACTACACTTCTTGTAACGTCTTGAAACCTCCTTTTTTTTTTTTTTTTTTTTTTTTTTTCTTGCGTACTGACCATTCCCTGACTATCGTCCAGAAAAACCGCGTCCACCTTCTTGAGCAAAAATCAAAAACAAAAAACGCCCGACACAGGTCGCATAATCCTTCGCAGACCAATCGGATGATATGCTGTCAGCAGTACTTACTAATCCCGTCTGAACGTCAAGCGATCCTGATCCTGCCGTATCACAGATCGATCTGGGGTAACACACATAGGAAACCCCAAGTTTTGAATCGCAGATATCACATCATCTCTCCCACATCTACGCACATAATTCTACTCAAGTTGTTGACGTCGACTCCATTGACATGGTGACTTCGAGTGCCTGTTCGTTCGTCATCCGGCCATCTCCATCTTTGTTATTGTTGTTTTTCCACCTAAAGAGTTCACCATGATTAACTTGTTGTATCTTCAAATAATCTCCGTCCAATAGTGTACGATACTCCGTGCCAAGATCAATTCTGCATTGCATTTCCTCAAGCATCGATAGTATTGCGTCATAATCGCATCCATAATAGGGACCGCATGACAATGTTATTGGCATTTAACGCGAGGAATATTTTAAGCTACAAGTTCCATTCAATAAGAATATGGAGAGCTCTTTGTCAAAGTTGGGTCTCAAAGAAGCCCCATTTTTGAGGCCTGCGGATTTCTGCGTGAGGGCGGGTAGCTAAAAATAGTGATAACAGTGACATCCGAAGGATTAGTATTACAACCTTCAGCAAGTACCCGAAGGATCGGTATCACGCATGAGCGAATCAAAACGGAGACAACGGACTCGGTACAGCTTATTATTCAAGGCGTCAAAGCCTGGAAAATACTATGATTGGGGCTGTTCCACAACATCTATCCCTCGGGGACGGAAAAGACGCTATGACAAGTGGAAAACAATATAAAACAAATGCCAAACACCATGCTGATCTCTCTACTACTTCGCGTATGCCAATTCATCGTCAAGTCGGGTATCGTCTCCTCGTGCATTAGGTGTACCTCGTGTACTGCGTGGCTTCTCTCGATCCTGCCAATAGTGGACCGCGACCAGAAAAAAGTACAGGAAAACAAACGAGTCACCCGTGCAACAAGTGTTGCACACCTGAACATGGGACCCTCAGGGTCAACCATGGGGGTGGGCTCTTTCAGGCGTCGGTTTTTCCATCGTTTATGCTACAATGCTTCTCCGATTTAGAGAGCCAGGGCGAGAAGACCAGCGGCGACAGCAATGGCACCGTTGGGGAGGTGCTGGATACCGGTAGGCATGGCGCCGGCCTGGGAAGTCGAGGACGAGGAGACGGAAGAGCTGGCAGCGGTAGCGGCACTGGTACCAGAGGAGGAGCTGGCGGCGGCAGTGGTGGTAGTCGAGCTGCTGCCGGCGACCTTGGTACCACATTCGTCAGAGATGGTGGTGGTGCAGTTCTTCTGACCACTAGCGCTGCCAGTGTTCGCACTGATGCAGTCGGAAAAGGCTTGCTGGCAGATGTACTAAATGTTCACATGGTGGGTCAGCGGCAATTCCGGGACTCATCGGTGATCTTTGCCAAAGGTCGTGGGTTGCGGTACTCACGTAGGGCAGAGAGTCCTGGTACTCGTTCATGTCGGGTTCCGTGCCATCACTGCAAGTGCAGCTGTAGTCAAGAGTGGTCTGTTATTCAAGTTAGAAAATGCACACATATTGCGAAGTTTCGAGAATCAGCGCATTGACTTACAGGTTCGCAACTGTTCTCACTGGTGCTGCAAATCTGACCACAGACGTTCTTCTCGGAAGTACACCAAGCAGCTGAAATGAAGAGGTGGTGTTAGTAAGTTTATTGGTGCTATACCGAGTTGCTGACACGGACGTGTGTAGCAGCCGGGGCCAAGAGCAGAGTGAAATACGCACCTCTGGTGGAGAGAGTGACGGAGTCAACGTCGATCGAGAAAGTCGAGTTGCCAGCAGAGACAACAGTCAAAACCGACAGGGCGGCAACGGCAACCTTGGTGGCGAACATGTTGACGAGTAAATGTGATATTGGAATTATGGAGTAGAGAAGGCGTGTGAATACAGTTGTCGCAAGAAAATGCTGCTGAGAGTGACAAACGCGGACTAGTATTCGCGACACTCGATTAGCTTTGGGGATCTTAAAAAAAGTTTACGATGCTCGTTTGTTGTGTCGTTGTTGGGGAGACCGGTGCGTGGACGACGCAAGACGCAAATAAATGCGAAGCAAGTAGAGATCTCTCAAGGTTGATTGCTTCCTCCAAATGCAAATGCGACCCAATGTGGCAACAACAACAACAATGAGAGCAAAGTGTCAGTCTGCTTGGCGACTGTATTCTCACTTACCTGCTGAAAGAAATTGGAAAGAAATTCGAAGCCTCTGGCTCTTCTAATCTTCTCTTCTGCTACTGTGCTTGAATTGACGTGCGACCGGAAACGATGGAGGAGGAAGAGGGAGGGAGGGAAGAGTCACGAATTTGAAGCATGGGCAAGTGCGAGGTTAAACATTCTGCGAGGAAAGAAACGACGTCCGTCCCCCATGTATGATGAATGTACTTACTACATCCGCATCCGCCCACGATGCCGCCCTCAAACCGGCGGGCCACTGACACCTGAAAGGTACCTCCATACATGGATCAGATGCATGCATGCAATTATCTTGACCTGCCTCCGCTATTCAACCCCCGTACCTAGCCAAGGTACCAGCGAACTGACCTACCACTTATCTAGCCGAAATCCCATCCATGTTGGTCAAGTTGCATGGGGATGGGATGGGGAATATGCGCGAGCGAAAGCAGCAGGCGCGCGCGCCGTTCAAACAACAACTGCACAACAACTTCTTCTCTCTCACTCTCTCCCCTCGCTCCCTCTCACGATCTCCTCTTGCTTGCTGCTCCAAAAAACCAGGATGCGACGCACCTCTGTGCATTCCCGCTCTCCCAAACCCTGCTAGCTCTCCTGCTAGACCCTGTGAGACCCCTGCTAGCATATCAGGCAAAGTACCTAAGGTTTGCTGTGTCTCCAACCTCCCTCGTGCTGACGAGCGGTATGTAGCAATTGTCTGACTCTCTCATCAGAGTTAACTTCAAATGGTACGCTTGGTACGTACGTCTAGTGGCTGGCCTTGGCTGGCTTGCTGGTGCGCAGGCTCAACGAGAAACATTGCCCAGCAGTGCCCAGCAACAGGCCCAGTGCTGGGCTCGCTGGGTGTCGTCGGCAGAGGTGCAATTGACCAATCATAATGTTCTCTGGATATCCTCTGGAGTCGTTGCAATTGCTAGAAATTCACTAGTGTCTCTCTAGCTCCCCTAGAAGCTCGATTTATTGTGGCGTCCTTCTCGATAAGACAGCTAGGCCTCCACCAATAGCGAGCGAGTCCCGCTGCATCCTCACCAGGAACCGGCCGGTGCCTCAGTAGACCACGCGGCTTCGTCAACTCTTTTCTGGCGCGGTCCCAGTTCTTCAGGTAAGCTTGGCTTGCTAGAGCTCGGGGTGCTGGAGCTTCAGTGCTTTCTTTTCTTTTCAAGAAAAGAGTTGACACTTGACCCTCCCGAACGACGGCCAAAGCGTACTATTTTCAGCTACCAGCTACTTTACGCATCAACGACATCATTCCAGCAACGGCGTCGTCTCTCAACAGGCATAAGCTTGCTAGAGGCGCCCTCGAAGCTAAGCCCATATTCTATGTATCCGAATGTGCCATCACACCCAAAGAGCCGAGTGAGCTTTCGTAACTGCGGAGACGAGATGCACTATGTACAGCATCCTCTCGAAATCGGGCAAGCTGGGGTCCATCCCACAGTTCACATGACGAATGCACAACCGCGAATACGATGCGCGGTCCATCGTACAGCATGGGCAACCACAGGCACCTAGCTCGCCCGGTGGTCGGTAGCAGTGTGAGGGTGTGCCACTCTGTACTATGTACTACTCCTGCCGAATATCCATCCCGTCTGAGATCCATCTCTCTGGGCTTGTGCTCGCTTTCGTTGTCACTCGGTTGCTTGGTAGTTTGCAACTAACAACACAAGCATCATTTCTCTCTCGATCCAACGGCCCAAATACCGGCCAGGATTGCGCGAGATAAAAAACTATCAGTGCGACAGACCGGCATTCGATCCCATGCTATGATCCATATATCCTGGTCGCTGTGCGAAATTGAGGTCAACTAAAAACCAAGTCTGTTGCCCCGAGGGCCGCAACGGCGCTCCCTGGCTACCTGGCTCACAGCAGACAGTACCACCTTTACTTGAGAACAACTCAAAAAGTTTGACCGTGTCAATTTCGGTGCAATGATCCTCTTTCGCCTACCATTGGCACCTCACTAGCCACAGCTAGCTACCACACCAGACGTGGAGGTCTCCAATCCCGTAGATCCGGCTTTAATGACCGAGAAGCTTGGCACTGCCTGATCTCACCTTATTAAGTTGGTGCGACCTCATCTTGTCACTCTCTTACATACATGAAACGGCAAGCAGATTGTGCCAAATATCATTGTTTGTACCACCAGCCCATGTGCTCGCATTTTTCAGGCAGATTCCCATGATCTGGTTGAGAAGATCGATGCTGCAACAAACCGATTGTCGTGAGCGGTGTCGTTCGAGTGGGTTGACCGCTTGACCTACCGTACACTACGTGTGCTGCACCTACCTCGGATCAACGATGATCAGTCGGCTCTGTCCGACGAGCCATCCGCTTTCAGATAAACCGTCTGGCATCTGCCCACAATTGGACAGAGTTTTTGACAGAAAGTGGAACAGTCGTCGCAATAGAGATGGATTCTCAGGTCGCCAGGGGTCCAGGAGCAAAGTTTCCAACTGCTCGCGGCAAACCTTCTGCCCTGTCGCTCGCGTCCAAGAGAATGCCGACCATCAATATTCCGTACTGGTTCGTAAGCATTGCCAAAAAGAAACTCCTCTTGGCAGCGATTTCCGCCCCATCTCTTTGCCAGCCTCCGCCATGACCGCAGTTGCCCAACCGTTTGCAAGCTAAATTGAAGACATCACGAGCTATAGGTTTTTCAATCTTTGCCTCTTACCGAAGGTGAGTCGTCTCCATCAACTAGTTCATGCCACCCACCTATGTGTTTCCGCCCCAGATTACGTACCACTGAACAATCCCATCGGCCCAAATCCCCAATCCCTATCGTGCGGGTCATCTCAGTATGGCAGCTGCTTGCTACCAATGAAACCGCTTTTAGATGCCGAGAAACATTGAAATGTATGCATGCACTCAGTCACACACACTCTTTGTACGAGCATGCATACTCCTTCCGGTAATTTTCTGCTGTACGACCAGTCATTCATCATTGCATCCCCCGGCACATGCCGATCCCAAGCAAACGAAGAAGGCCATATTCTGCCGCAACTTGCTGACATGACTGACCTTTTCAGTCAACGAAACCTGGTAAGGCGTCTATTGCATCTTGGCCTATACATTAGGTATGCCTTGCGGGAATGTTCGCTGGCAACGCTTTGGTCATTTCTTGAACCAAGTGCAATGTGCATGCCCCAGTCTTCCGGTGACATATAACAATATTTCATTAGTGCCCGACTTACAAGAATTTTGAAGAAGCAGACTCATGGAGATCACAATTAATTTCAGGTTGATGGAAACAAGCTCGGCAGGGTCCACGGAACACGGCAGTGGGCCAGTAAATCGTCTGCGCCGGCGCCGGCGCATCAGCCTTATTGTATCGTGTTCAACCCGAAAATATGATATCGCAACAAAGGCCGGACCATTAGCTCAGTGGTAGAGCATCTGATTCCAGTCTCCTGGGACATCCAGAAGGTCGTCCGTTCAAGTCGGGCATGGTTCAAATCCATCCGGTCGCATCCGCATTTGCTTTTGCCTTTTTGCCATTCGACCCGCCGGACCATGATAACTTCTCGCCGGCTCGTGGTAGGTAGGGTAGGAGTTAGCACCACCGCGGCTCGGCCTTGGGAGTATGTTGAACTCGGACCGAACGGAGATCGACATGCACTATCGCGGCGCGATAAATCACCCACACATCGATAACGCAAATGTCATCTGCCATTCATACCCAATCGTAACCGACAATCGATTCGACCCCGTTGTTTCTTTATTCTTCCAATGCTAGCCGTCGGGGTGGCTTGATGCTCCTTGGACCTGAGCTGCTGCTGTGCCACGATTGCGGACGCTCTCCATGCCAGCGATGTGAGACCTTTCAAAATGGCTCCTAGAGTTGTTCTTTTTGCGATCCCCCCATTACTGCCAAAATGTATGCAATGATTGTGTGTGTTGAAGAAAGCTGGCTTACGACTTAATTGGTGAGACCACTATATACCAAGCAGAACCTTCCTCTGCAGTAAATTGTTTGCTGACAGGCAAGGAATTCTTGGTGACGAATTGTTTGCTGAACCTTTCTACACTTTCTCCAATGGCTCACATCGATAATAAATCTTTGAGCATGGACGCGGTGTCTCTGAGGAATGTTTTCATCCGCGTGCGCATAGCCGGTCTGGTGTCTATTATTATTCGGTGCTGTATCATAGTATGCAAGGAGGCTTCTTCAATGTTGGTCTCCACATATCACTGCACTAGCCTAACGGCCTCATCCGCAGCTAAGCTTGTTCGTTATCATTATCGTCGTTTGGTTCTTTGCTCAGTCTGTTAGAAAGCGTATGCATTTTGTGGCTCATCAGATATTGCCAGCGATATCGTTCCTCAAGGATTCGAGTCATCCAAGCAGATTTCGCTCCACCTCTTGCGACGAACTTTTAAACTCTCACACGGCACCCTGCATCGAAATTCGCTCGTACTCATAGTCGACGGAGCTGATAAGGATCCGGCTGCACACATGAGTACATTCACTATTCAGCAACTACCCAGCAAATACCAAAAGCACCTGGCTCACGATACTGAAAATTGCACAGCCGACAACATTGACTGATATGAAGTTTGGAAGGAATTTTGCCAGGCATCAGGTGCCTAGGTGGGCAGACTTCTATGTTGACTATGATGAATGGAAAGTTCTTGCCAAAGCAGGGAAACTGCAAGGTATGTATTCTGGCATTGATGAATCATTACTGTAAAGTATCTCCTCTACTCACAGTCCAGCTGCAGAGCTCAGGAAAGCGATAGCGCGCAATACTCGGGAAGTTGAGACCTTTCTCCAGGACAAGTTTGAGGTTGTTGCAAGGCAATTTTCCGTACTGGACGCTGAATACGGTCTCGCAATAGATTGCTACGACACCGCAGCTATTAGCTCCATACCAAATTACGAGAAGAAAGACATCTCGAGGTCTTTAACAGAAATCGCCTCGCTGCTCATACTTCTGAGTCGCTACGTCAGCGTCACACAAGCGGCCGCAGATCGAATCAGCATCAAAATTGCCCGAATACTCGATGAGGTAGAATGTCTGAAGAACGTTCTGCAAAATTCGGCTGTTGAATGGGCACAGAGTTTACGGAGCATCAATAGTCTGCTGCGGACCCTCCATGTGGCTAGGCCTTACACTGAGCGCGGAACCTCCTCAGTGTTGACGCACCATGAGATCGCGAAATGCTCAGGTCATTTGGACAATGCAGTAAGAGCTTTGCAACAAGATTCCATCAGTCAATTGGAAGAGTTCTTGCGTGATGAAGCAGCCGAAAAGAGCGATTCCTGTAGTCAGAAGACACTTTTGATCCTAAGCAAGATTGGCATTCTTTGCTCAGCTTCAAATTGCCTCCCATTCCTGCTATCTCGATTTAGCACCGACAACGGTCTCGGTCAGAATGGGCTGCTGAATCCATTGCGCGTTCAGATACTCCATGCTGCACGGCTGAAAGATGATAAGCACGCTCATCAGAGTGTTCGATTGGTTCTCGATAGTCTGCCGCCAGTCCATTGGCCGGCAGTGCTACTAAGCCCGGACTCTCTGGGTCGAGTTGCGCTTCACTACGCAGCTTTTCATGGTATGACGACTGCCTGCAACGCGATGATCCAGTGTATATTGTCACTCGATATTTCCAAAGCAGCAGAAAATATCCCAATCTTCCTTGTCAAGGATAAATTGGGGGAAACACCACTCTCGATTGCTATCGCTCAAGGACACGACGAAGTTCTCAAATCCTTCCTCAATTGGCTACACCCTTCTGGTGCACAGGTATTCGGATACGGCACAAGCAAGCTAAAGGGAGTGTTTCATGGTATGGTCTCACTGGCTATACGCTCTCAGAGGCCCCATGTGACCGAAATCCTCATCGACCACGATCCTCAACTTGTCGCGACGTGCTCAAAGGCATCGGAACTGCTGTATTTGGCGTCCCAATTCGGTCACACATCCATCGTTAAGCGACTATTAAAGCATACCAATAACATCAACAATGGGGAGCGACTACGAGGCAGGACGCCACTCATGATAGCCGCGATCTACGAGCATACAGATGTGGTAAAGCTCTTGCTAAGCCACCCGAGCTGTGACGTTTCTGTTCGCGATCGCGATGGTTGGACAGCTGTCACCCATGCCGCTTTCAAAGGCACTCCAGCTCTGGTAGACCTTCTTCAAGATCATGGAGGCGGCCTCGGTACACGTCCAACACTTGCAAAACCTCAGAATAGCATCAAACTCCCCGCCAATCGTCTGGATAGACAGAATCAAGGCTCTGATGTTGCTCGGGACTATAGCCATGTTTTCATCAACCTTGGCCATTTTGATATGGAGAAGGAGTCAGTGATTCTGCAGATTGAAGCTTTTCGTCGTCTCGTCGCCCCGATGCACGTTCCCGAAAGCAGTCTGACGATTGAGGTATCCGCCGTTGACGGCAGTGTTCCCGAGAAGTATCAACTGGCACTTCCGATTCTTGAGGATCTTTCAAATGATCCCTTAGCTTTCTCCGCCAAGAACCCGCGCTATATGAAATTAATGTTCAGAGTTTACTGTTCCGTGCTTCCGCACAAGGCCCATGAGCCAAGTGCGCAACTCATTGGCTCGGCTTTGGTCTGCCTTGGCGATGCCCACAAGACACTGGGACCATCTTTGGAAAGCCTGGAGAGAGACCATACTGTTTCTCTCATCTCCCCAGATGCTTTCGGGAATGAGTACATTGGGAGTTTGACTTTTACATTTGTGATATCAGAACCTTTTGTGTTCAAGGGATCACCGCCGACACCTATATCCATGGTTCTCAAACAGGACGCATCACCACCTCTTGTGGCAGGTCATCGTGGTAAGCAGCACGTTGCGGCAGATAATTCTTTTTTAATTCTCTTGAGTTTTTTTATTAAAACCGAACGAGCTGACGGGAACCAGGCCTCGGCCAGAATTTTGCAGAACAGACTCGCTTACAGTTGGGAGAAAATACCATGGATGTACGCGACAACTTCTCTTTTACTAGTCACTTCTTTCAGTCCTCGCTCTTCGCTTACTGGAAATAGTCGTTCTTTGCGGCTCTGAATCTAGGCGCAGATATTCTTGAGGTAACAGTCTTTTGCCCATTCACACGTCGATACCACTTTCTAATGATACTTCCCCTTCAGTTCGGTAGGTGACGTAGACCCTGCTAAAACGGCCCCCCAAGCCGGGTTATCAGCGAAGTCTAATAAAGATCAGATGTGCAAGTTACTAGAGACCTGATCCCGGTGATTTATCACGACTTTCTAGTCAGTGAGACAGGGACAGATGTCCCAATGCATAATATCACCTATGAACAGGCACGTTGAATTGAGCGAAATATCTCACAAGCTCTGAGGCTTTGCGCTGACTTGAATTCTAGTTGATGGTGGCAAGCATAATGCAAGATAGCACTGCTCGCCCCCCTGGAACAGCATCCTCACTGATGCGGAAAGCCGATCTCCAAACAGTGCAACGACCTCGCGCATATTCCCATGGTAGGGCTCGTCCGGACAATATTGACATAGTAGCGAGACTGATGTCTACTTTCAATTTCCAAAACTTTGGCTTCAAGGGGAACATAGGCGGTGAATGTATTCATGGGCCGTTTATCAAACTTGAACAGCTTCTTGTAGAAATTGACTCTTCTGTCTGCTTCGATATCGAACTCAGTAGGTCACAAACACCAAGAGACAGCCCGGCCACAAATGGTCTCTGATACTCTGTCACAGAATACCCAATGCTTTTCGAGGCTCGAGACTTTGACATGGATACAATCGCGATGGAGCTCAATCTCTACCTCGACATGATACTGGACATTGTGTTCAAGCACGGCAAGAACAGGCCAATCTTCTTTTCCTCCTTCAGCCCAGAACTATGCTTCGTGCTGTCCAACAAGCAGCAGATATACCCAATCTTGTTTCTTACCGAGTCGGGATACATACCTACGCGAGATATCCGCGCGACCTCGTTCCAAGAGGCGGTGCGATTCGCCAAGAAGTGGAATCTTGAGGGCGTTGCGATACGCTCGCAGCCGCTTGTCGCCGCCCCGGAGCTGATTGATCTGGTGAAGAGTTCAGGCTTGGTCTGTGCCTCGTGGGGAGATTTAAACGACGAACCAGAAAGTGTTAAGGTAAGCCTTTCACTTCTCTTATGATTGTTCCAACAACCATTCCAGAGTCTCTCCTTCACCTTCCTGCACTGGCTACCATTCATGGCAAAGAAGCCCATATGTTTATTCCTCTACAAAATTCGCACGACTGACTTCTTTTTCGCGCAGCTTCAAGCCGACTTTCACTTGGATGTTATCATTACGAATAAGGTCGGAGAGGTTGTACTGGCCTTGGAGCGTCCAAAGAATTGAGTTACCTGGCGAAGTTTTGAATCAACAGCAACGACCAGAAATTCGCTCACGTTCAGGTAAAGACGGTAGTTAGCCGAGATCCGACCATGGGCTTTTCTTGTTGTACAAGACCCATTGGAAAAAAATGTTATGCTTCCGCACACAACTCTTCACAATCAAGCTAATTCGGCAATCTGATGCGGCAATTCTTTATCGCCCTTCTTGCATTAGAGGCGGCACGATCCGTTTCCTCCTTGCCTTGGCCAGGAGCGGTCTTGGCGCTCTCTATCCCCTGGGCAGATCATGGTGTTATCGCGTGGGTCCTGACGCCTGACGATTCGGCAGTTGTTTGTCCCTCGGTCCCATGCGTGTCTAGATGCCATCGTCTCCTCACGAAGGAGTGCGTGTCTACAACAACATTCTCATACTTCATACCTTGGCCAACATGTCTATTCCTTTGCAAGCAGACGACTTGGGTCTCGACGCAGATAGGCTGGGGCAGCTTCGCACAGTGTCCTTGAACAGACTCCAGTCTGCCTCGGCGCCTGAACAAAGCACACTGCTTGCAGCATGTATGGAAGACGGCTTCTTCTACCTAGACTTTACTCAGTCTAGTCTGTCCAAAGTCTTGGAAGACGTGGAGTCAGTTTTCATGTTGTCCGAGGACCTCTTCAATTACCCTCTGGACATCAAGACCCTGTTTGATGTTGACAAGGTATCGGACCTCAAGGTCAATGGTTACAAACCAAAAGGAAGAAACATTGTGAGCAAGAGCGGCCAGAGCGATGGGTTCGAGAGCTGGGTGGTAAGTTTTAAGATCGACTTCAATCAAACGAGTGATCATGGCTCACTCTTCTTACCAGCTTCCAAGAAATGGACTTCTCCAACTCTCGGGGGATCCATTCCCATACCCACCAGTGATTGCCAGAGGTATCGAGCCCCTCCGCAGTCTGCTGCAAGGGCTCAATGCTGCGGCACATGTGATACTGAGCTCTTTATCGAGCTCCCTCTCACTACCCGCGGGCCAGCGCTTTGAAGACTTCCAAGGCCTGTCGCGCCCTTCGCCGGATATTCTGCGCCTGCTCAAGTACCACGCCGACCCGGACGCCAGCTGCGTGCCGCAGACGCCGCACACGGACCTCGGTAGCCTGACCTTTGTCTTTTCCACCACGCCGGGCTTGCAGGTCCTACCACCGGCGGGTAGTAGTACGAGCAGTGGCGATGACACCGCCGCTACCGAACCATCGGCGCGTTGGCGATACGTGGAGCCGCGGCCCGGCCACGCCGTCGTCAACATTGGCGACTGCCTCTCCATCATGACCAACGGCCTGCTGAGGACGGCGCTGCACCGCGTCGGCCCCGTGCAGGGGCGACCCATGCCCGAGCGCTACAGCCTGGCGTACCTGATGCGGCCCGAGGACGACACGGTGCTGCGGGTTTTGGACAGCCCGCGGATTCCCCGTCCGGACAAGAAGTGTGCCGAGAAGGATGACGAGGTCACGAGTGGGGAGTGGATAAGGAGGAAGTTCAAAGCCCTGAGAGGCCAACAGAATGGTGGCAATATTGATCGGGTCTTGACGGGAGGCAGGGGCGTGTTGGTCTGAAGACGAGAATGCGTGATATCGAAGCAGAAATGAATGTTCCATTTGAATAAGCCCTATACTCTCATGAGACCATGTCAGCGACTCTGTACACCACGTAGAAGCGTTTCATTCACATACCTAGTATTTTGCAATGCAGCATGCCAAAGTATGAGGATTGATATGACTGCATTGGCCAAGTTGAGCCCATAAGTGCCCGAGGGGATATCATTGCGCCTGTGTGTGCTCAGGCAGTTTGCAAAAAATTGGCCGACGCTTCTTCGTCAATGCGTCTACCATATTTTCGAGACATCAGGCAATCTCGAATCTACCAGACATGCAACATATTGCCTCAACAATATCGCACTGAACACACGGTAGAGACGAGTGACTCTCACTCTTTCCCCTTTGCTGTGCCCGATCACCTGATCGGCACCAAAGAAGGATCAGTCTCTCGTACGTAGGCAGATAGCTAAGCCTTCATGGCTTCGACCGATGGCTTCGACCGAACAGTTGGTCGGGAATTTCGATCGTCCGCCACCAGTCTCCAGCCCAAGAAGGCGTCCAGGTTGGACTGAACCTGGGTGATCACCCTTTCGCCATAGATGAGCACTTGCCCTAGAGGTCGGCGATTGTTTGTTTGTTTGCTTGGGTCTGATTGATGGTAGGAAAGTCCCAAACAAGGTACGTATTCTTCGACACTCTTGAAGGGTGTGCGACGTGATGAACCTTGAGAAAGCCACTTTTGTGCTTGTGAATAGCTCATCTTACCAACTGAACCATCGGTGGCGACTTTTCCATGGCCCGGGGCCTGGTCCAACGACGTGCAGGAGTTGAGTGAAATAATCCAAGATAAGTCTATCAGCGCTTGCAGTATCGCGTTTTGGCTGGATTTCTTGGAAATCGATGTCGTAGGGCCAAGCGTGGTCTCACGGAATCTCGTCCCGATGATGTGTCCCGTAGATCCCGGCTGGGCTTTTTGCCTTGATTCTGGCAAATGTGGTTGCAATCCATTGCCGACCGAAACCATGTGGTCAGATCTCCCAGGCCCTGCATGATACTAGCAAAAAGAAAAAAAAGTGTCCAGCCATCAACTATCATCGTAAACGTGGCCCAGATCACACATTGGACACACGTGGATGCCATGATGCCAATGACACCCATAGCGATTAGCAATGAGGCCAGCCCATGCAACCGGTATGCGTATGCAGCCCTCACCCCCCCTGACCCCTGCGCCTATCATTCTTGCAGATTTCTCATCATCCCAAAGTAGTTTGATTGCATATGAGACTTCCCAGATGTGGCAAGGTCTCTGCTTGGACCAGGTGGAAGAAGATAGTCTGGAGAATAATATGAAAGATTTTGGGAGTTCAGGGGGAGTACTCAACGGTTCTATTGTCTCTAGAGCACCGAAGTGCTTCCAGGCCACTTTGGCATCTTGGATGATATCTTATCCGTTATTCTAATAGACGTAAGCCGATGAGTTGTGCTTAATGAAGACTTTTGTTTCGAGAGCAATGATCGCAGTGCTATTTTCTCGGCACGACCGCTTCTGATATGGTCTCGCCACAGTGACAATGCACAGCAGAATGGATGAAGAGAACTGCATTACGACATATCGATTGCATACTAGCATATCATAACAGTTGGAAAGGACGATATAGGTATGATTGGCCTCACGGTGAGTGATACTTGTCAGATCATTTGGAGTAACTTTGCCGAATGTCGCTCTAATGCAGGGAAGGATTTTAGCAATGCTCCCCGAAAATAGTTTGAATGACTAGAATTGGTTGTACCATGTAGCTGGTAGGTGCAGATGCTACTCTGGAGCACGGCCAGGGAAAGATCCCAAGAACAATTCGGTGTGAATGTATTGATGCCGAAAGGAAGTAGCCCAGCTTCGGCGTTGGCAGTGGTCATTGTTCTTACACCTCGGCAGCACTAAATTCGCACCCGCCAACAAATGCTATCTAAAAGTAGCTTGGAAAACTAGAATTGGTTGTGGAGGCTGAGATCTCTTGGGTGTCTGCATTAGGGGGATGTATGCGACACCAAATCTCTTCCCTGGCCTGTTCACCAGGGTCAGCGCTGGAGAAGTATAGCATCAAATCTGCTGTATTTTTGATGCTCCGAGGCTGGGAGCTATGCAAGGGGAGCTTCTGTCAATTTGGAAAAGATCATAGAACACTACAAGGTCGTGGGGATAAGGTTTGACGAACACCACAAAAGAACCAATTATCGATGCACTAAGAGAATACCAACAGTAAACGAAATATCTATGCTAGAAAAGCGACCGCCGTTCTTTTGGAAAAAACTAAAGGGGTGAATAAGCACGCCGCGTCCCGGAGCTTGGCGGCCCGTAATAAACGATCTCTTGGCCACTGGCTCGACTGTTGCGCGCGGGCTGGCGGTCTACCATATTTGCGCTGGGCGGCGGAGTGCTCCTGCTGGCCACCCGCTCGTCCCCGTACGCCACCAGGCTCGAGATGGGAATCTTTAATGCCCATCGCGAGAGGCGTCGTGTCTCGGTACGCTACCGTGCCGGCGAACTGCACTAACCACCAACGAACCGGTACACTTGGCTCAATCAGGCTTACGACCACTGTACTAATGCCTGGTCTTGTCACAATTCACCCGAATGATCCAGCATTAGGAAGGTTTCCCCATTATTCATGTTCTCGATGGAATGTGACTGTTGCGAGCAGTAGCTTCGGTGTCTAAGGCACGGCAGCTGTCATTTCTTGGCGCACCCAGCACCCAGCACACAAACCCTCTTTCAGCAGTCGAGTCATTGCACACGTTCTGACGTGTGCAGCATAAACCTGACATCGCTAGCTTGGTGCAAGCATTCGGACAAGACGTAAACAACACGTTTGTCCTTGAGCCACTGACGAAATATGTACTTTGTAAATAGGGGTGTTTCTTTCAGGCGCCATCCACTACAAGCGAAGGAGAGAAAGGAAAAAGGAAAAAGAAATGTGCAAGAAGAATGCCAAATACTTGATTGACAATATTCATGTGCGCGACCAATCAAGGATGCCCATCAAGGATATAATCCTCCCAGTAAAATTACCATATGGATTAGGTAGCTTAGCCTGCTCGTTATAAGATGAAGCCCTAGAAGGGGATGTCCACATAGCCATTGTGTTACTAAGCTATTTACATAGTACTCGTGAATAATAATCAAGGCTTTCTTCTTTGGACCTAGTTTATAGTCACAGATTGTTGCATTAACCTGATCGAAGCACGCTCGGAACATCCATGTTCTGTTGAGCCACCCCCGACTACGTATTTCAAAAACGGCTAGCTACTAGTGCTCCCTGGGCGCTTCTAGCTTCCATTCTTCTAGGTTGACTACTCCCACAATCCGAGACCTTTGTGGGATGGACGACCCCAAAACGATACAAGCACCAGTGATCGGTTTGCCAAGAACAGAAACGATGTCAACACTAATATATGGTAACGATGGACAACGAG
This sequence comes from Neopestalotiopsis sp. M2102B, assembly GCA_023628315.1. Lineage (NCBI taxonomy): Eukaryota > Fungi > Ascomycota > Sordariomycetes > Amphisphaeriales > Sporocadaceae > Neopestalotiopsis > Neopestalotiopsis sp. M2102B. Next base: position 54,617 of record JAMAKW010000123.1, read on the forward strand.
AAGTCAGCCTTTGTTTCTTGGCAAGCCCATCTCCGAATGACGCACCCTGGCCTAGCACCAGGCACTCAGACCTACCACAGTACGTACTGTCGTTCAAATTTTCATCTGAATTTTCCAGAGAGCACAGTCGGGCCGTCATGCATGGAACACTTCTGGAACACTTTTCGAAGCTTCTGTAATGCGACTGCCGCGTCCTTGCCGGGGGCATGTCTCTGGTTGCATCCAAGGGCAGGGAACAGCTGGCCAATGCAGGTCTCTGCCATATTTCAATACACAAGTGCCCACAGATGAAATCCAATTTCGAACATGCACATGGGAAACCCAAGAAGGCAAAATAAATCGGTATCAATACCGACGATACCAAGGATCTGGTAGCGAAGTGGTATGGGCCCGGTAGATACCGATAATCAGTGCCCAAACCCCACTCGGACAAAGATCCGGAGGTTTAGTATACCCCGTCGGACTAATGTAAGCGATCCTTCATCACAGCCGTTGCGAAGAAATGTTTTGTAGATCTGTGGACCCAAGATCTTGCATACTTTCTGCGTACCCACACACTTATGCCCAACCAACAGGTCCCCGAAACCGAAGGTACATAGTAGAGTATTTGCAGCTATTCTAGTAGCAACTACGACGAGTAGCAAGCACGTGTCTTGACTCACTTGGTCGTTTCAGTGATCGTAGGGTATCGGCAGCAGAGATTCTGATCACTGGTTGCCTCCTTTACCAAAGCACTGGAATCGATATTCAAGGGGTCGATCAGCCCAAGGAGCGCGCTTGTTATCTCTTTGCTCTAGATGGAAAGCCACAAACTTTGTTTTCGAATTCGCTGACGATGGACAAGCGATTATCCTCGTTGGGACAACGGCTCGTTACTAGATGCCGCCACCCTGACCAGGGGTGAAATGAAAACAACAAGCCACACCGCTGAAGGGTTCTTCGTAGGGCTCAAATCTGTAATCCGACAGGTTCTCCGACACTCAGCTTGCCAAGAGGGTGCATTCCAGGCTGCATATTACCCCCAGTCGGTATTTCTGTCGGAGCTAACACCATGGAAGTATGCTTCCAAAATCTCAGAAGAGGCACGACTCGCTTTCATAGTACCAATTCAGACTTGTTCCTGGATCAAGAATTTAAATGGGCAGACCGAAATGTTGAAACGGGCTACCTGATATACCGAGGCACAGCTAAATAACGATCAAGAAGATCAGCATAAAATATGCACATTCGGCCGAACACTGCCCTCCACAGCGGCTGTTAGGTCGAGCGGCCACTCGATACATGACCAGTCTAGACGCGATCCGCTGTTCTCGTATACCACAGTAGTACAATGATATGAGAACCACGAATCGGTCTGGTTCCTTTCCGGAAAGTCTTGGTAATATCCACCTTTACGCGATGCTGAATGGCTTCAAGATCGACAGGCACTTAGTGTCGGACGAACTACTAGAGAAGCGGCTGCGCCAGAGATCACACAGACTTGCCGGCAAGTGGTCCTGGACAGATTGCCGGGCAGCTGAATCGGTAGAGTTCACCTTGGAGCTTAGTCAGGAGTTGGTTCGCTGGGAGTCCGAGGTGCCAGACAGAATCTGCATGTGCCAGGTGCTAGGCGGGCTGCAAGATCCCAGCTTCTCTCTAGGTGGCTTGGACCCTCGAACTCTAAATATGGGCGTTTCTGGCGTATAGTACCGCCACTCATCCCGTACTGACTCGTTAGCCCGACGGGACCTGTTCGCATGAACCACCCGGTCCGGGCACTATCCAGTAGATCCCAGCGAAGGGACAAGCCCCTTGCCAAGATGCGAACCGGGTGCCCTATACGCTAAGAGGCGAATGAGAATATATACATGTTTCAGAGTATTTCGTCGTCTTTTCGAAATTGACTGTCGTGCCCAGCAATGTGAGACATCCAATAACTTTCATTTCCTTTATTGTGTTCGATTTCTTTATTCATTCATTCCATCTTCACGACAGGCACAAGTCGCGGCGATGAGTTTGCTTCCGTCCACCTTTGTGCTCCAAGAGGTCACGCCCGACGATCTCGCCATTGCCTCGCTGGCCTTTGGCTTCACCATTGGATTCGGATGGCTTACATGTTGGACGGCCGCGAGGCAGACATGGCGGGCGTATAAACGGAGCGGCGTCGATGTCTGGCGAAACGGATATATTTGGATGATTTGGCTTGAAATTTCTGTTTGCTTGTCGTTTGCTATCATTTGCTGGCTGCATCTCAAGGGTCTGATACCGCCTAGGTAAGGCAACTCATCTGATGAAGAATCTTGATCGATGTGCTAATCAAATCACTTTTTACAGTTTCGCATTCTACTTCTGCATCCGTAAGCAAACCTTCAACACCCCTCAAGAATCTACATCGAGACTAACACGTCAAAGTCACACTCTGGGCTCTCCAAGTACAGTTTTTGTTGCAGATTATCATCAATCGTTGTGCCATCCTCGTCCGAAATCCGAAGCTCGTATGGCGTCTCAAGGTTGGCGTTGCTTGCATCATTACAGCCATCAATATCTCGGTTTACACAATCTGGATTCCCGCGCGTCTGCAAATATCGCAAAACTACATTCACATCAATGAGTACTGGGATCGTTGCGAGAAGGGAATCTATCTGCTCATCGATGCAGCTCTCAACATCTACTTTATCAGCATCGTTTCGAGAAACCTGGTACACAATGGTCTCTCAAAGTACAAGGCTCTGTCTCACTTCAATATGTTCATCATTGGTTTCTCACTGGCCATGGATGTTCTCATTATTGCCATGATGAGCTTGAACAACACCTTTGTGTAAGTTGACCATCTTGTCATATGAGCGAGTCATTCGTCTGCTGTCATCAGCGGACGATGACACGAACCAAACCAGAATCATACGCTAACAATCTTTCACAGATACATGCAGTTCCACCCGTTGGCATACATTGTCAAGCTCAACATTGAAATGTCCATGGCCGAGCTCATCGTCAAGGTCGCCAAGGCCCGCAACCAAGCCAACGTCGACCACGACTCTCCCATGATGGAGAACGACATTGGCCAGCACTCGTCCCACACCAAGTCGCGCACCAGAGTCGGCGCCACCGCCCTCAGCAAGCGCGACCGCTGGTCCGGCGAGCGGTTCAACACGGAGGCCCGGGCCAACGGCATCGAGCTGGGCGACATGATGAAGAACGAGATCGAGGAGCGGCAGGGCGCCATTGGCGAGTCGGACCGCGACCGCAACATCTACACGACCCGGGAAGTCCACGTCGAGTTCGAGAACGCGTCCCACAAGTCGGGCAACAGCGAGTCCCCCAGCTTCTACGACGCGCCGCCGGGGAAGAAGCCCGCCGAGGAGGACGAGCGGCCGCTCCAGAGGCATCAGACGGGCGCCGTCCACGTCAATGTCCACAGAGGAAACCAGCCCGACATGTAAAAGGAAGGCGCGCGCGCGTACGCAAACTCACGGCATCAATATCTACCACTTCTCAGTATATCCATACATTAATATAGAACTATTTAATTTGTTAAAATACTTCGCCCCTCTTCCCGCTGTGCATGAAGTCCTGGCTGCCGCGCTTGATATACCTTGAACAAGAGCCTTTGACTGCGCCATCTGCGCAAAGGAGCATTTGATTTATTAATAAATCTTTTTTTTTTAGAAAGAAAATAATAAAAAGGAAAAGGAAAATTATTATATTATAAATATAAATATATATAAAATATAATTTAAGCTGGACCTGGATCTGGAGCTGGACTGGCAGCTTCGATATACATCGGAGCCGGGCAGGGCGCTGTACGTTGTCTCCTTTGCCCTTCCTCCTTTGATTGCCAGTATAGTCGTGGCATGCCCGACAAAGCACACTGTGGTCACCAGTTTCGACCTTATTAATAAAGCTCCACTGCAGTGGTTCTCCGCATCGTTCGATTGATTCCGCGTCTGTATCCCGATATTCGGAGTTCGTGCAGACGTTGCCGCTTGGGTCGTTTTTTAGTCGCTGCCTCGCAACAACCTCCGGCCCACGATGTTTCCCTTCAGCTCGTAATCGTAACACGCCTTACAATACCGCTGTTCTTTATGAGTACGTCATTGGAGACCACCTTTGCCTCGCATTTGGGCTAGCTTATTCGTATCTTGACAATCGGGTTACTGCATATTAGAAATATTTAATTCGTTATAATACTTCACCCTCTAATGTGTGTCTGTAGATGAAATTCACGCAGGGGAAAACATCGAGAATGACGAGCCGGCTTCTAGTTTAATACTGTCAAAACCCCAGGATGATACAGCTTATTAATAAGAAGCGAGCGGAGCAAGTCCGTCGCTTCGCTAATAGCAGAAATCTCTGAGCCCTGTATACTTCAGGTACATTCGTGATTTCGTCTACAAAGATGAATCACAACGACCGGCCCCGCAAGCCTTATTAATACGAAGCGAGCGAAAGAAGAGCTTCAATTTGCTAACAAAACACTTGAGCCTCAAGGCGTCCATTCCCTTCTGTAGCTATTCCCTTCTGTAACTCAACACTGCTGGTGTCCTTCATTCTCTGGCTGTTCTGTGGCGGCTGTATGCTCGTGCCATGTGGGAAATGAAGCCGGATCTTGCACCTCCACGTGGCATTTCCTGGGAACCTGTCATCGATGATGCAGAGCCAACGCAAGAACGCAACTATTACGTAAGTAACCCTCGTCATTTTCAATTATCCATGCCGGCCAATTCTAGCGCTTGGTGCTCGTTATCAAGGCCATCGTCTCGACAAATTATGGGAGCATACGTGCTTGCCATAGATTTGCTAGAAATGTCTACAGAAAGTCATTCGAGAGGGGGGATGGAGGAAGTTCGAGCCTGGCAGTGTCAATGGTAGAGGCTTGAGAATGGGAGGAGCTTTCCCCATTTACTGTAGCAGAAGCTTAGCTGCCCAGGTGGTCAATGTAATAGATATTGTCTCATGCAGGGTATATCAGGCGCGGCAGCCAGGACTTTCATCGACTAGTTCTGCCATTGTGGTACCGGGCTCCTTATGAATGTTGTGCACTGCACTGCTGGTAAACATCATTATTAATGTGGTACGAAATATGGATGCAGATGATCAAGGAGTATGCATTTATTATGGAGCAAGCTAGAAGGCCACAATAGCTATCGAGGCGATGGGAGATGGGAGATGAAATGAGCACCATGCATCAACTAGGGCTGTGGGATCACCGACTGAGCAATGATGAAATAAATAATCAGGTGAGGATAATGATTTCTCTTCAGTTTTATAATATATGCAGTAGTAAAGGTTGGGGAGTATGGGCTCAAAGTCATCATCATCATCGTTGTCGTCCTAATTAGGAGCCAAATGTACTCCGAGGGTTTGCAACGTAATTTGTCTGTGGATCTTAAAGGCCAACCCCAGTAATCCCTAGATCCGCTGACTTTCACTTGACTATGGTCACCACCTAATAAGCTATGTTTAAGGGTTCATAACCATGACAGCGTTCAATGCCGCTGACGACACTGGTAACTACAACTATGATAAGGACGTGCTCATAAATATGGATAATTCTCCTATCAAAGAGCTACCACTATCACTCCCCAGCTTTGTGACGAGAATTTGGAGCATCTTGCACATATGTCAGACGAAAAGGGAAAGAGGAGGGGGGGGGAAGGCGGCATGTTCCTCAGTTATGTTGAGATGCATCTGATTCTATCTTTCACCAATCTAGATATACTGAGTTTCGGCGACTGCAGGCGACAATGGGCACCTTATCAGCGGATTCACTACAATTGAGAATAATTCCTCCTGTGAGCGCTGTCAGCAGAACGATTTCTCCACATCAAAGCCTCCACAAAGACTCGTCGACATCAATATTGCTGGGGGTAGTGTGCTTGGTTATAATGAAAACCTGTTTGTCAAGGAACTGTCGAGGCCCGTCGTTCCATGGTGTTCGATTCTTCCAGAACTTTGCGATTGTAGTGCATTTTTCGATAGCGTCTCTCGCTCCGACGATGCAGTCAAAGCTGCCGAGATCCGATGGATCGAGCTGCTGATCATCTGGTATATTATCATAGTGGCCGTGTTGGTCTCCGTCCTGACCGCTGTAGGCGTGAAAGTTCTGGATCTCCTTGAACCTGCCTGGCGTGCCTCTGCGGAACGATTTGATCCCTGTCGACAGTTCAGTAATTGTCCTTTCGATTTAATGATGCTAAAACTCACGAATGGGATCTTTCCAAAATGTGGCCTCGTTCCAATATGACTTGAGCGTAATAATGGTAAGATCTTGCGGGTTCTCAAGCCTGCGCTGGCAGTGACCAACAGCGAAAGAATCTTGAATGACGTGGAAGCAGCTGCCGAGGGCACGCCTACCGATCTTCGGATTGTCATAAGACATTGTCCTGCCCATGAGCAAGCGTTGGAAGCTGTCAGATCCCCGTGGGGTGGTCGAGTCATTGAAGAATTCTCCGAGACGAGAGTTAATCGAATGCTCTGGCAAGACGCCGTCGGACACAGACAGTCTGTACATGGTCTCCATCCAAAGCATGATTTTTCTCTTGCTCTCTGAGGGTTGTTCATTCGTCTTGCATCCCATGGAGTGGAGGAATTGAAGATCTTCAAAATGAGATCGGTAAATAATGTTGTCGGATGAGAACTTGAACTTGATTTTGTAATCGCTCCCCCACGCGAGACCGGTATCGAAGGTGCCATTGTTTGATGAAGAGTCAACGAATAAAGAGCAGGCCGGATCATCGTTCCAGATGACTCCACGAATGAACTCCCAAACATCAGGCCGATCTACATTCCACCACTTCCCGAGGATCTGGTCATAAGTCGTGCCTCTTTCTAGTTCGCCGGCGTTGATGAGTGCAGCAATCACCATATTCTCGTGAACGGCCGCGCCAACTTTTGGAACCTTACCGGCTGAGACCTTGTAATGATCAAAATGAGTTTCTGGAGCCCTAGGACTTTTCTCTGCGAAGACGGGATCCCGTATGGCCATGAAAGCCTGCACAGCAAAGGTGGATCCCGGGTCTGACTCAGGCTCACCCCTTACCTTTTTGATAGGCTGTGCCGCCACGATAGCCTATAAAAATGGTAAGCATTGAGCTTTCTCAATATTATTGAGAAATATACGTACACCGGCAAAGCGTGCGCCATCTTCTTCATCCTCCACCGACCAGAAGAGTCGATCTCCCAAACCAACCTCCTCCGGTTGTACTTGGCCTGTCGCAAGCTTCTCTACCACATCCGCAGCCAGAGGCTCATCAATTGGAGAAACTCCTGCCTATGTGGGGTGATTAATGAGTATACCCCTTGCTGAGCGTGTCGACAAATTACCTTGATATCGGCGAACTTGAGCTTAGGGTCCAAATGGATCCACACAATCAGCTTCTGGTTTCCGAACTCGAAAGTAAGGAACGCGGAAGCATCTTTTGCGTCGGCGAGCTGCTCAAGTTCAATGAGGATTTCTTTGGAGGTAGAGGCCGGCGAGATGTTGCTGAGCTTGAACTCTTTACCGATCTTGCAACCTCGCAGGATGGGAGGGCTACTTTCGGAGACCTTGAAGTTAATAAAGGACTCGTTGATATATGTAACTTTTATGGCGCTGGGCGGCGCGATCTGCTGCGGCATGGTGAACAAATCAATTTAAGAAGAAATGGGATCACTGGTCCAGTCCTCGAGCAATTTGAAGATGGCGATTTGACCCAGAACTCATTGGCAGTGGTGGAAGTAGCTGTCCTTTGTATACTTTCGACTGCTTTGGAGGGGTCACATCCTCTCGACAATGAGTGCTGCTGAAGCATGATTGAGTTCTAGATCTATGTGGTAGATTGAGCTAGTGTCTCTATCACGCAGTCAACATCCCTCTATAGCTTGCATCCCATGATGGTGCACGGCGCTCCGTGAGTCTAGAGCGCCACCCCCAGAAGCTGTCACGCTAGGCTGCATTCAACGAAGCTTATGCGCACTATCGACACAGGTGGCCTGGAGTGTTCTGGGGCCCCAAATTTGGGCGAAGCAGCTGAAATATCGTTCACAGCTGAATGTTTACAGCTGAATATAGCGAGCAAGTCATGATGTATATTGAAGCAAGATGGCAGCAGTATCTCTCCACTCTGCCCGCAATTAGTCGAATTTCTCATTACTGCGAAGGTAATTGCGCGGATCTTCAAATGGCATGGATCTGCACTGGCCAACATCGAGCCGTTGCCGCCGTCCATAGTGCTGGACGACACCCTCGGCTGCGCCCACTGGTGTCCATGAGCTTGCAACCATATGCGCGCATATGCTACCAATCAGAAGTTCCTGCGTATATGGACCAAGATAAAGGAACTAAAGATAAATTAACTAAACACTATGGAATGACGTTTGGGAGCACGCACATACACACATGAGCTCCACGTAAGCCAACTCCAGCTATAGCGAGCTTGGCAACACTGCCGTGGGCTGCTGGTTTAAGAGACATAATTTGTATGCGACGAACAAGTCCTATAAACCGAGCTTCGATTTGGGGGCACGGATGAAATAGTCATATCATGCAACAGAATCAAAATGATTGAGCCGTGAGTCAGCAATTTTGAATGCACCAAGCAGCTAACAGGGAATATACAAGCGTGGGGAAAGAATAGAGAAGAGTACGCAAAAATTGCAAAAACATACAACACCGGGGATTCCCCAGTCGTCACCGACCTGAGTACTGATCCGGCGGTCGCCAGCTTATCTAGGGCAGAGCGGACGGGATGCCGAGTATTCTAGCGCCTATGGTCGTATGTGCTTGTATGGTGCTGTTTGTGAGTACATATTGCAAAACTCTTGAGACAAATGACGAACGTATCAGTATTGAACCTCAACAAATGCGGTCACCTATCGATGTTGGCTCTGTAAGCAAGGGAATTTGTCTTCAATGAGATGCTTATACAATCTTCTGCGAAAGGCGAAGTAGGCCTCGCTACATCCTTTCTCCATCTTCTGTACCTGTAGTATCACAGATGACATTTTTACAATGCAAGGATCAGTCCCTATGTGGCTGATGTTCATGGCTGCTTGCCAGTTCGCACGCGGTGACGGTCGAGCCAGGGTAAACAGGTTTAGATATCATAGTATGCCTGGCACCTTCCTCATAGTTAGGATATAATTGTAGTTGCACTCCCAATAGCGAGATCTGACCCACGAATGCTTCTTTCACAGGTGGTGCAATTACGTGATGGAGCCAAGTATTCAACAATGTCGGAAGTCACGATATTTGCGACTTCCGCGGAAGCAATCGTACGAGATTTCAGATGCACATCCAATTCATGACTGCAAAGAGGCTCGTGGCTCCCTCGAGTGCTTTGCTCCTCTTTCTCCTTTCTTCTCCAGGTCGCATCCTCAACTTCTCGACGGCCCTATAGTATCGCTAGCAGGCACTGCGGAGGATTCTGGACGCTCAATTGAAGTCAGTTTCTCTAGCAACTCGGCTTTACTTTGCGAGGGTCTGCCGCCGCCTCCCCCCCCAACCAAGGAGGCGAGTGTACAAAAGCGGCGCCCCGGAATCTCTTTCCGCTGCAGAGAGCCTGGACACCTGATCAACAGTGCGAGGTGAAGCTGCCACCACGTTCTGGCTGTAAGTTGATGCATGCGCTTTGTTTTGAGTATGTCTTAATGAATTGTGTCAACAGCCTCCCCGAAAACAAAGGCTTTGTCTTCATCAACACAACTGCGACGGACGCTGCTGTTGCCGCGCTCGCCAGCACTGTTCAATTTGAGCCTGGCATGCATACGGGGCCACCATTGGAGGACAAAATCATGGGGCCTGAGGAGCCTGAGGAGTAAGAGGCATCTGATGACCGATGGGCTTCTAAGTAGAAATGGAAAGGGAAATGATAAAATAAAAACTTGTCATTTAAACTAGCGTATTCCTTTTCCCATTTCCCTGAAATTAAAATAGATAAAGCAATACACTTAATTTTAAATTAATTTATTATTTCTCATATTCCCCAGAAACGAGTTATACAGAATGATTATATTCAACGATAAGAAAGCTAACGGAAATATATACACATTCAGAAATCTTTATAGTCTTTCGATACCCATGTGGTTCAAGTAAGCCCGAATGAAGTCCTCACTGAGTATTGGCGCAGGATAATCCTTTCCTCCAAACACATGCTCCCCGACCCTCAAGCCCTTAAACATATTGGGAGCTGTTTCGTCTATGTAGTTGTCAAAGACAGCTGCAATTCGAGCCAGGGGCCCAGCCGGGTGTGCTACGGCATGGCCCAGTGCCCGCTGCTTCCATGTATTGAAGGCCACAATCTCCTTCCCGCCACTGAGTGCACTTAGCAGCCTGAAAAATTCATTGCACGTCTGAGCGCGGTCATTGACAAAGTCATAATCACGGCCTATTCGGTGCAAGTCTTGGGTCATTACCGCCGTGATGGTTTTGCTCAGATAATCTACAGGCAAGACGGCCGACATGTCAGCATCCAACGACGGGAATGCACCCAACTCCAAACTTCCTGAGAAGAAGTTGTGCAAGAAGTCACCTCGATCAACCCGGAATCTTCCTGTTGTGGTAGAGGCCGTGACGTAGGGCAAACGGTAAATGGTTGTCATCGCCCCGCGCCATCGGGCCGCGGTCACCAGCCTTTCAGCCATGTACTTGGAGGTCCCGTAGCCGAATTCTTGGTCTTGCTCGGTCAGACCAAAACCCAGATGGATGGGCAATGTGGATATGGTTGAGACAAGATGGACTGCTTTGGCGCAGCCGTAGGACGCCAAACGCAGAATCTCGTGGGTGCTGACGATGTTAGGACCGACATACTCCTCCAAAGGCCGCATCCAGTCTACTAGGGCTCCAGAGTGGCATATAGCATCCACACTATCGGCCAACTCATTGAAACAGTCCTCAGTCAGGCCGAGTAGCGGTTGAGACAAGTCACCGACGACTGCATTGATCAACGTGGCGAACTCTGGTTCCCACAAGCCATATTCTTCCAAAGCCATTGTTATTCTTTCCAGCGCCTTGTCCACATCGTCGGCGCGCACCAAACAGTATGTCGTAATGCCTTGCCTGACCAGCTCGTGCAAGACGAAGGCCCCAACAAAGCCTGTTACACCTGTGAGAAAAACAGACTGGGGACGGGTGATGCATCTGATTGGATCCCGAGAGACGTTGTCAAATGTGAAGCTGCTATCAAGATAGCCCTTACGAATTGCGGCCATATCCAGACGGGGAAGGTCAAATATCGTAGTGACGGAAGTATTGCTGCTTGATACGGTCGAGCTGGAAGAAGTCTCCGTCTCACGTAGCTGCGACAATAGGAACTGGCTGAGTATTCTCAGATTTGGGTGAACCATCGCGATATTGACGGACAGGGTCAGACCCGTCAGCTTGGCCAGATGGTTGCGCATCTGAACGGCGGTCAGGGAGTCGATGCCAATCTCTTGCAAAGATCTGTCAACATCCACATCAAGTGGATGTGTGAAGCCCAATGCCTTGGCAACTACTTCTCGCACCATGCTAAGCACGATACCGGAATGCTGGTCTTGTTCGGTTTCATGTAGGGTTCTCCACAGGTCCCAACTTTGAGAAACCTGCGCACTTTCATGAGACAGCAGTAAGCGAAGCAATGGGGGTATGCCTCCTTGTTCCTCAACGAAACTGCGAAGTCGTCTCAAATCAAGAGCTGCTGCAATGGTCAATGCACGAGTGCTGACAACAGCTTCTTCAAGCAGATCCAATCCCTCCTCAGGCGCTATAGTGTCGAGACCAAAGTGGGCGAGGTGAGAGAGGGTGTTATGGCCCATCCTCGATGCCATGCCATCTCCTGACCATGTACCATATGCCACCGAGGTGGCAGGCAATCCTTGAGCGCGCCGAAGATGCGCTAGAGCGTCAAGGAAAGAATTAGCAGCCGCATAATTAGCAAGTCCGGGCATGCCCATTACCCCGGAAATGGAAGAGAACATCATGAAAAAGTCAAGATCCATGTTCAAAGTCGCCTGGTGTAGAAGCCAAGCTCCGTATGCCTTTGGGCCGAGCGTCGTTGCGCACCGCTCCGGGGTCATGGCCAAAAGAACGCCCGAGTCTGCCACGCCAGCCGCATGCACAACGCCACGCAACGGCCGTTGTTTGCCAAAAATGGCCATAATTGACTCAATACTCAGTGGATCAGATGTATCGCTGACAAGCACAGTGGCTTTCACGCCGCCAGTGGCCAGCTCGTTCACGAGATGATCGGCGCCAGGTGTCTCCATGCCGCGCCGTGAGGTCAGCACCATATCATGAACTCCATGGTTAGTCGCAAGCCAGCGCGCCACACGCGCTCCAAGATGGCCGAGTCCGCCTGTTATGAGCACTGCGCCATCTCGCCGGAGCAGGGGTCTCTTGGGCGTTGAGTTCAACAGCGGCCTTACCCGCTCCATTCGCGGCGCAAGCACTTGACCTTGGCGTATGGCACATTCTGTCTCGGCACTGGACAAGAGCGCTGAGGCGACGCAGGTAATCGTCTCCTCATCTAGGTCTACCAGGCGTAAGCGGAGTTCGGGATGCTCGCTCCTGGTAGTCCGCATCAGGCCCCAAAGAGGCGCTGCTCCGAGGTTCATATTCTGATCGTCGGTCTCAGTACCAGTACCTATCGCATGGCGAGTTACCCAAACAAGCGGCGGCACAAATTGAGTCTGGGCTGCCGTCTGTAGTTGAGCCAGCGCCTTGGGGAGATGGTCTTGTACCTGCGATAGGACGTCTTCATCAGAGTCCCACACACAGATCAGGCCATCCAGATGTTCAGCATCCTTGAGATGATCAACGTCCACCAGTCGATTTCCACTTCGGGAAACAATCTTTCTCAAAGCCTCTGCCTTTTTCGGGCTAGATCTTTGGGTCATTATACCCCAGGTTCTTCCGGTGATCATGTCCTCGATTTTCGCCGGGTGCCATATTACTTCGAACCGAAGCCCTTCCTGGACCTTGGGCAGGATATCCTGAGAAGCTTTGACAAGGTTTCTGAGACCATGAGTGCTTTTCGCGCCTCTACGAGCATCATAATATCTCTGGAAAGGGTAGGTAGGCAGATCTATTCGCTTACATCCGAAGGGCTCAAAGTAAGCTGTCCAATTGATTGGTACGTGTCGCACGTGCAAATTTGCAATGCTGCGCTGAAGAATCAGTACGTCGTCTCTGCCACGCATAAGAGACGGTGCCCATGCGAAAGATCCACTTCTACTTTCATCCTGAAGGCACTCTGTGCCCATGCCGCAAAGGATCGGCTGCGGTCCGAGTTCTAGGAATATATCGACTCCATATCGACTCAATGACTTGATGCTGTCACTGAAACGAACTGGTTCACGTACTTGACGGACCCAATACTCTGCTTGGTCCATATGGTCCACCCTGGAACCACTGACACTGCTGATCACACTCAGATTTGGGGCATTGAAATTTAAAGTTTCGGCAACGGCGCGAAAATCTTCCAGCATCCCATCTACAAAGCGGGAGTGGAAAGCGTGACCAACGACCAATGTCTTAGTCTTGCAGCCTTGATTGGAAAAGTGGTCTGAAAGTCTTTCCACGGCTTCTCTTTTCCCTGAGACAACCGTCTGTCGTGGTGCGTTGTAAAGGGCAATATCGACCGCAGCACCGTGGCCTAATTTTACTATGGCTGTTGCGACTTCTGCAGCAGTGGTTCCGAGCGACACCATTTGAGTATCAATGTCGGCCTGAGCTTGCATGAGCCTGCTGCGAGCCATGACCAGCCGACAAGCATCGGAAAGATCGAATATCCCAGCTACATGAGCAGCGACGAGCTCACCCAGGCTATGGCCGAGCACGAAGTCCGGTCGTACTCCCCAACTTTCCCAGAGCCTCCACAAAGCCACTTCCAGGGCAAAGAGAGCAGGTTGCGCAAAGTCGGTACGGTTCAATAATGCGGCCTCACGAGTGTCAGGATCAGCCCACATGACGTCGAGCAGCGGAACTTCAAGATTCGTGAAGTGTGTCGCAACCTCCTGGATTGCATTTCGAAAGACTGGGTATACCTCACACAGGCCTTTGCCCATACCTGGCCATTGGCTTCCTTGGCCTGTGAAGAGCATGGCCACTCTCGGCGGCCCTATGGTATCGCTAGCAGGTACTGCGGGAAATTCCTGGCGCTCAATTGAAGCCAATTCCTCTAGTAACTGTGCTTTACTTTGAACCATCAAGACCAGTCTCCTTCGAAGATGAGTGCGCGTTGTTGCGAGTGAGTATAACACATCTTGAATACGCGACTCGTCAACGCTGATTAGATACTGGCGAAGGCTTTTAGCATGGGCCACTAGGGCTGCGTCGCTATCACCTGAGAGACAGAATGGCATGGTAGGAGGCACAAGCTGAGCGACGGTCTTGGAGTCTTCGACAGTCCCCATTGGTTCCGATAATTCTTCAACAATGATGTGGGCATTAGTCCCACCGATGCCAAACGCACTAATCCCAGCACGACGCGGACGGCTCCCCGTCGAAGGCCAGGGCATTTCTTCCAACACCGGCGTCATATTCGCAAGCTGCCAATCCACAGCGGGCGTAGGCTTGGTAATGTGTAGTGACTCTGGGATGGTGCTATTCTGCAGGGCTAATATAACCTTCAGTAGACCTACAAGACCTGCAGCTGCTTGGGTGTGACCAACGTTGGACTTGGCAGAACCGATCAGGAGAGGCTCTACACCGGAACGATTGGCACCAAACACCTCTGCCAACGCCGTAGCTTCGATCGGGTCTCCTAGCTTTGTACCAGTACCGTGGGCCTCGATATAGTCAATGTCGTTTGGCTGCAGCCCGGACACTGTCAGTGCCCGTTGTATAAGTCGTTGCTGAGCCGGGCCGCTCGGCGCCGTCAAACTAGCACTACGCCCGTCGTGATTGACCGCAGTCCCGCGGATCACAGCATGGATCCGGTCGCCATCTCGTTGGGCATCGGAAAGACGCTTAAGGATGACAACTGCAGAGCCTTCAGACCATCCAGTCCCCTCGGTGTCAGCAGAAAAGGCCCGACAACGAGCATCTGGCGACATTCCCTGCAGCCGACTGAATTCGACGTGTAGCCCAGGGTTGAGCATGAGGGTGACACCACCTGAAACGGCCATGTCACACTCTCCCTGACGTAGCGCATTGCAGGCCAAGTGAGTTGTGACTAGCGAGGAGGAACAGGCAGTATCTATCGTCAATGCCGGACCCTCGAGCCCAAATTGATAAGCGATACGACCAGACATGGTCCCACCTGCGGACCCCGTCACTGTGTACCCGTCAAGGTCTGACAGGTCTCGAATGGCTGTCTGGTTCAGAGATTGATGAGCGAGTATATTGCTGGTGCCGACAAAGACTCCAGTCTGGCTACCTTGTAGCTTCTCCATCGTCAGGCCTGCGCGCTCGAATCCTTCCCAGCAGGTCTCCAGCATCAAGTACTGGGCAGGGTCCAAACTGCGTGCTTCTTTGGGTGAAATACCAAATAAAGATATGTCAAATAAGTTGATTGATGGAATGAACCCGCCATGTCTGCAATATGAGTCATCGTTTCCACTTCCACCCCAACGGTCCTCGGGGACATCGCTAATGGCATCTCCGCCTCGCACGAGAAGCTCCCAGAAGTCCTCTGGATTGGTGATACCTCCAGGTAGCCGGCATGCCATAGATACTATGGCAACATCTTCAGTCGCGCTCAATTGGTGCTGCGTTTTGGTGTCCTTAGACACCGATTTACCAGGAGAAGCCGACAGGTATGTCGCCAATGACTTGATGGTATAGTGCTCAAACAGTTTGGGCGATGCAATCGACCGTCCCAAGAGGTCCTGCAGCTCCCTCTGGACGCGAACTATCCGCAAAGAATCTCCTCCAACTTCAAAGAAACTGTCATGGACACCAAAGAGGTCATGGTTCAAAGCTCTTGACCAAATATCGCGTATTTGATCTTCCAATTCGGTGGCCGGCTTCACGATATCTGTTGTATTCATTGCTTTGAGTGGATCCGGAAGAACCTTGCGGTTGACCTTGCCGTTTATAGTTACTGGGAATGCTTCCATTTCGACGAAGAAGGCCGGAATCATGTATGCCGGTATTCTTGTAGCCAACCAAGGACGTAGCTCACGGCCGACGCTTGCCTTGGCCCTGGCTGCAACATTGCCAGCCCTTGCCTTGAGTACGCAGTAGGCCACGAGCCACTCATCGTGAGTAATCACAACTGCTCCAGAAATGTCTTCATGCTGGAGAATCGCGGCTTCGATATCACCCAGCTCGATTCTGTAGCCTCGGATCTTAACTTGCCCGTCTATCCGACCAATGACGCTCAAGCCCCTACTCGTGACCATGCGTGCAAGGTCGCCAGTGCGGTACATTGTACCGCCATGAAACGGATTATCGAGGAATTTAGAACGGGTAAGCTCTTTCATCTTACGATAACCCCGTGCTACGCCAGCGCCTCCGATATATAGCTCGCCAGGCTGACCGAGCGGCACAGGTGCCTGATTCTCGTCGAGAACATACAGGTGGCCGTTTGTTATTGGCCGTCCAACGATTATGTTCTGTCCGTAAGACACGTTCCAGATGCTTCCATATACAGTCGCCTCTGTCGGGCCGTACATATTCCACAGCGCATCGCCGCAGGCTTGGAGACGATCCGCTAGCTGCCGTGACAGTGCCTCGCCACCGCAAAAGATTTTTCTGAGCCGTGGTTGGCCTTGCCAGCCCGAGTCAAGCAGCATCTGCCAGATGGCGGGCGTGCCTTGCATGATGGTGATCTTATGACGTCGCATGAGAGTCACGAGGGCGGCCATGTCTTTGATGTCTGGCCCTTGTGCAATGACAAGTGTCGCTCCACAAAGTAGGGGTAGGAAGAGCTCCACCACAGCCATATCAAATGATACAGTGGTGATGGCAAGCAGCCTATCTGACTCGCCGCATCCAGGTTCCCTCTTCAACGACAGCAAGAGGTTTGAAATACTCCCATGAGTGACTTCAACGCCCTTGGGTCGCCCCGTTGAACCGGAAGTATACATGACATAGGCCAGATCGTCGCTCCGCGTGGTGAGCCCCAGGGATATACCATTGATTTCACGATGTATCGTACGTAGTAGATCACTTATGTCAAGAGATACATCTTCCCGGGAGCCGAAGGCTGCGTATGAGCTGTTGCACGTAATGACGAGCCTCAAACCAGCGTCTTCCACCATCTGTCTGATACGCTCGGAGGGAAGTGCGGGATCAATAGGCACGTAAGCGGCTCCGATTTTCCAGATTGCCAGGAAAACTGGGATGAGGTCGACAGAGCGGTCCAGCGCCACACCAACAAGGTCGCCAACTCCAATTCCCCTGTGAATGAGCTCTCGAGCAAATCGATTCGCGAGAGTATTGAGCTCCCGGTATGTGAGTGTCTTGTCGCCACTGATTATGGCGGTCTTATGTTCATAATTCTCGACAATTTGGTCGAGAAGTCGGGGTAGACACAGCCCCAAGGTTTCCGGATCATGAGTTTCGTTAAAGTCATGGTCTGTTTCGCAAACATTTTGCGATGAAATTTCCATCTTCTTGTTTTCCTGTAATAGATTGAATTGGGATATTCTCGGTGAACAGATAGTTGAGAGATTAACAGTCAGTCTTGATATAATCAACCAAGCTTATCACGACATTTTCGGATCCGACTATTCGAAAATTCAACGGCATTGAGTAAACAGCTAGTTCAATATGGTTGCATTTGTAATTGTTCGGGAACCAATAGGAAAAGCCCCGTCTCAAGCCTCGAGATTTCGGTAGTGGGTCTCGTGTCTAGGCCTATGATAGGACTTTCAACGCAAGCAGGGTATCAGGTACCCTATACTTGTGATAACTCGCTGACGTGTTATGGGGCCACACAGGACTATACGAGACTTGCAGCTATCCGGCTTGATATAGGTGATATCGAAGTCTTGCGAGGTAGAGGAACCCTGGAAAGTGAGTCACAAAGGGCCAAGAACACATCCATTGCAAATAACGTCAAGCAAAATGCATTATCCGGGGTAACCTAGTGGCATAGACCTCCACTGCAGGATCTAGAGGATTTCGTCCCTTGATCCCCTGCATCAATCACATGCTACATGACCTCTCAAAGTGGCTCACCGAAAAAGGGACCTCTCACTCAAGTCAATTGCGTTATTTCTTTAACAATTTCCTTGCTCTGGATCACGCTACACTAACCTTTGTTACATCTTCACATCTTCAACTTGAAGCCTTGTATTTGTGTCAGCCTTGAACACTGGTCAAAATGGTTGTCGTTGCAGTTGCCGGGGGTCTTGGAGATCTAGGCCGCCTTATCGCTGAGGCTATGATTGAAACTGGCAAGCATGAAGTCTATGTCATGTCCAGAAAGGTACGAAAGTACTCCCGTACACGATTCAATCTGCTGACCAGACCCATCAGACTGGGCCAGAGAGTCTCGTTCGAACCTCACCCCGGACCGGCCAGCAATACTCTCCTCTCATCTGTACCGACTACTCGTCTGAAGAGTCCTTAGTCCAACAGCTTGAAGAGCGCAAGGTCAATGTCATCATCTGTACCTTTATCATGGATTGTGACTCAGCTTCGGAAGCTCAGATTCGTCTCATTCGGGCTGCTGATAAGTGCGCCGGTGTGAAACGTTTCATCCCCTCTGAGTTCAACGTCGAGTACGAAGTTGGCGACGACGTACTTCCTTACCCGGAGAAGAAGTTCCATCTCGCCGCTCGGCGAGAGCTCGAGAAGACAAGCACTTTGGAGTATGCCTACATCTACCCCGGCATGTTCATGGACTATTTTGGCCTGCCAAAGGTGGAGAGCAGCCTTCGCCCGCTCTGTTTCTTTGTTGATCCAGAAAGAGGTCTAGCGGTGTTGCCGGATGATGGGGAAGCTAGGATGAGTATGACCTTTACGACGGATGCTGCACGCTACATAGCTTTATCACTTGATCTGGAGAAATGGCCCCGGATTCTGACAACTGTTGTCAGCACCGTCTCACTCAATGAGCTTGTCCAGCTTATCGAGAAGAGTCTAGGCCGTAAGCTGCAGGTACTTTACCAGCCCCTGGAAAAGCTGCTCAAACATGAGGCGATCGACCTGCCGACCAATTTGAAGATCGCAACAGAGTACCCAGAGCGGTTTCCTGAAGGATTGGGTCAGCTGCGAGGGTTGATTGCCGATCTCGAGGCTGGCGTGGCACTTGGAGCCTACGACCTCAGCAAGTTGCATGGGCACCTAGACCTGGCCAAGGTGTTTGAGGGGGCGGCCGCGGCGCCAAGAAGAATCGAGGACTTGGTGAAGGAAGCATGGAGTGCAACAGCTCCTTCTGAATGAATGAAGCGAAGCAAACGGCGAGTTTTGTCCGCTGACATGAAGTTCGAATGAGACGTCGTACACCAAACCCTTTCTGGCCCCGAAGTTGCCGGGGTTGAAGACTTGGCACACCTAGCGCTGATCCTACAAACCAGAACTTCGGTGAATAAAGGAATGACATCCATGAATCCGCCCACTTGGTAACTCCTATAATTGTGTGGAGACATGTGCGACCCGAGCAGCCTAAGATTCTAAATCCCCGCTTTGGTGCATTAGCAGCTAATATCCCGGAATATTTATCAGTAAGAAAACGATGCACGTATCGTGTAAGTGCGGATCCTGAAGGATGAACACTATAACACAACTCTCAGCAGTCGTTCACATGCTGATGTGCGCTCAATGTGGCGACGAGTATTCGTAATCGTTTTCAGAGTCGAGGTCGTTTCCTTTCTCGAGATACCCCCTCTATTGACCGGCATGTGCTAAGCATATAAGTGGCCTGGGTTGGAAATGATGACCGCCTTTACCCATGCGTATTGCCACATACACATTATCAAATAGTCCGCCGTCAAATCCCGCTTGACCAGAACTAGACGCGATGACAACCAACGTACCCAAGCTACAGCGAGTTCAAGCCTCTAAGGGCTGTGAGGCTGTGCTAAAGGCTGTCCGTGAGGATGGTGCCGTCATCATCAAGGGCCTCTTCACCAAAGACCAAGTCCGCCGTCTCAATGACGAGGTTCAGCCTTCTGTAGACAAGATGGGAACGGGCTCCAATCACACGGAAGACTGGGTCAAGGAATTTCATGGCGACAACACAAAGCGCCTGAACGGCGTGGTCGCGCTAAGTCAGACGTTTCGCCTTGAGATTCTAGAGAGCGACTTGATTCACCAGGTGTGCGAGGCAATCTACCTGAAAGATGCAGGCGGCTACTGGATGAACTCAGCCCAGGTCATTGATATCGGACCCGGCAGTAAGGCGCAGCCGCTGCATCGGGACCAGTGGCAATTTCCCATCTTTACGCGCTGCGGTCCCGATGCGCCAGAGGCCAGCATCAACTTTGTCGTGGCCCTGACCGACTTTAGCGACGAGAACGGGGCTACCAGAGTGATTCCAGGGAGTCACAAGTGGGATGACTTTTCCGAGAATGGGACGCCTGAGGACACTATTCCCGCGGAAATGGAAGCTGGCGATGCTTGCTTCATCACGGGAAAAGTCGTGCACGGCGGCGGCGAGAATAGAACCAAGGACTCTACGAGGAGGGGCATCACTCTGGTGTTTCAGTGCTCATATCTCACGCCCGAGGAGGCGTATCCTTTCATCATTAGCAAGGAACTCGCTAAAACGCTCAGCCCGCGCGGTCAGCGTATGATTGGCTTCCGATCTCAGTTTCTCAAGGACAGTCCGGGGGTATGGAAGCGCAATTATGGAGACATGGACGAGGTATATTGTTGAGATCAGTAGTGTGTTCGCGTCACCATTATGAGATGACCTTTTGAGGCAGCATAACATGGATCGAGATAATGATATATCTGTGCGTTCTGTAAAATTGTGGTAGTTTTAAACGATAGCGAAGAATTCATGACTGTACTTGGATGTATGGTGGAAACGCCAAGAGAATATGGTCCTATGAACATGACACAAATTTGATGTAGATTACAGCTTTGACTCAGGCTTGCGCTCATCCACTCCAAGCCCTTGCAGCAGCTTCTCTCCCACTAGCTGCAGAAAGTCATCCACTTCAGCCTGTGAGTAATACGCAGGATTATAGCACGTGTTCATAGATAAGCGCCCTTGCCAAGCCCACATGAAGCATTCTAGCCAGGGGCCCATGACTGTATCCCCAAACCAGACATCCTTGACGTGCCAGGTTCCCTTTCCGTCTGCATCCGCGTAAGATGACGCGATGAAGCTATCGACAACACCCAAGCTCGAAAGCGCCGGTGTTGTCTCCTCGAGCGGCGTTTTGGTGAATTCGGGAACCATCATGCGGATCATGGGCCCGAGCGCACTCCAAATTTCGGCGTCTGCCTGAGGCAGGTCTTGCTGGTAAAAAGTTGCAAGCTCTTGTACCATTTGCGAGAAAGTCTTGTTGGCCGGTTCAAAGACGTAGGGGAGCACGCCGTGGTGGTTGCTCAGGGAGTAAACATCAGACAGGCTCTCGTCAACCGCGGCCGGAAAATAGCGACGCAGGTCAAAGTTGCCAAAGGCGGCAAACTGCGTGCCGGCGCGGGGCGCCCCGGGCGGCAGCGCCGCACCAGCGTTGCGCTGGGCCTGCACCGCCTGCGTCGCCAGCACCACGGCCACGTGCCAGGCCGCCGTGACGCTCAGGCGCTGTGCTTTGCAGGCCGCAACGATGGAGGCCGTGGTGCGGGCGCTGAGCTTGAGCTCAAAGGACGCGTTGCGCGTCGAGCAGGGGCCGAGAGGCTGCGCTACAGGCACGTAGATGGGCGCGCTCATGGTGAGGAGCGGTGCGAGTATCT
This sequence comes from Neopestalotiopsis sp. M2102B, assembly GCA_023628315.1. Classification (NCBI taxonomy): domain Eukaryota; kingdom Fungi; phylum Ascomycota; class Sordariomycetes; order Amphisphaeriales; family Sporocadaceae; genus Neopestalotiopsis; species Neopestalotiopsis sp. M2102B. The sequence goes on from JAMAKW010000123.1 coordinate 76,353, forward strand.
CTAATGCGCGCGCCTCTCCGCGACCCGGCCTCTTCTCGGTCAGATCGAGGAGATCGTCCGATCGGGGTGGCAGACGGGCTACCTCTGACCCGTCTATCGTGAAGGCCGCTTCATGCTGCGGCACCGAGGCAAGGTTCTTGAAGAAGCGATCCCAAAAGTTCATGGCCCCTCGTCCATCGAGAATGTGGTGTTCACCTTGCATGAACAGTTGACCCTCTTCGGGGAAATAATACATTGTCATCTGTCTTGTCTTCACCATGGTCTTCCAGTGCTCGGCAGAGGTCTTGTTTGGGGCGATGATGAATGTGGCAGCGAGCCAGGCTTCAAGCTCGGCGCCAGATGATGGAGATGTGTAGGTTTTGCCCTCAGGGAGATTCTCCGCCGCCAAAGTTGGGTATTGCTGGCGTATTTGCAACCATGCTTGCCGAAGTCGAGCGGCCAACTCATCATGGGTCACTTTAGGCCCTGGGGAGGACGGTTGATAGCTGAACGTGACGTGCGTGCCTATGAGAAAAAGGCCCGGGGATCCAGGAGGCACTGAGATGGCGTTATAGAGAACTTCTTGAAAGCCATAGGGCTGAGTGTACACGTTCGGGGCAGTTTCCTTCCATGATGGATGACATCTGACTTTTTTGGAAGACGACATGCTGCGGTGTTCACGAAATATTGATTTTTCTCAGATACTTCCAGACGATGCAGATGATTTGAGCCTCGGACTTGGTGGAGACTGACTTAATTATACCGCGTTAATACATAGGATTTGTTCCGATTATGCACCTTGACTGATGCGTGCTTAGTGTGTTTGATCCTTCGATGCATGAAGAACGGCGTGCGGAGTGATTCATTATCGGCCGAGTCCTTACTGCATTGTACTCTCCATATACTCTCAATCCATGCCATGCCGGATTATACGAACCTCACTGCATATGGTTGCATCAGGAACGGGATCCCTGGCTCTACTGTCCCAGAATCGCCTGGCTGGGAATTTGGGCGCTTCTCGGTAAGCAATAGTGGGGATACCTGACGGGGCCAATCATGATGTCGGGGGGG